>RXON01002040.1:0-59575 GCA_009667805.1 Leptobrachium leishanense | reverse complement strand
CCACACACTGCCAGGTAGTACCTCTACAGTATAATATTGCAGCATATGATTCCGCACACTGCCAGGCAGCACCTCTACAGTATAATAATGCAGCATATGATTCCGCACACTGCCGGGCAGCACTTCTATAGTATAATTAATGCAGCATATGAATCCTCACACGGCCGGGCAGCACCTCTACAGTAGTGATGGGCCGAACACCCCCGTGTTTGGCTCGCATTCGAACTCGAACTTTTGAAAAAGTTTGAATTCGAACGAGAACACGATTCGAACTCAATGCAAATCTATGGGGCTCAAAAGTTTGAATTTTAAAGTGCCCTCCAAGAGGGCATATATGCAAGATATTGTCCATAAAAGGTGTATGGGGGTCTGGGTACTGCCCTGGGGGACAGGAAACAATGAAAATAAAGTAAAAATCAACAACGTTTTTTAAAAAAAAAAAAAAGTACACCGATTTGGATATCGACTAATTATCGAATTTGAAATGAACTATCAAATGGATACCCACAAAAGGTGTGGGAAATATTTTACCTCATAAGCTTCAATGTTAAAAATGGTGTGGAAAATGTTTTACCCCATAGGCTTCAATGTTAAAAGTGTGGGAAATGTTTTACCCCATAGGCTTCAATGTTAAAGGTGTGGGAAATGTTTTACCTCATAGGCTTCAATGTTAAAAATATTCCTGTTTTAATTAAATATCTAAAAAAGAATAATTAAAAAAAATTTTTATTTAAAATTAATTTAATTTTAAAAAAAAATCTTTTTTTTTTTTATCAATTCGAATCGATCCGAAATTTCGAATCGAATCGAAACAAAAACGGTCTGAAATGAGCCGAAACGAAAAAAAACACCTTGAAAAACAAAACAAAATGAAACGAAATTTTTTCCGGTGCACATCTCTACCTTTAAACATGATGTGAATAAAATAGTCAAAATGAGCTCAGCAGCGAAGGCGTTATTAAATGTCTGTATCTAACTTACATATTTACAAGCACAATACTTTAGAGGGTATACCCTTTTAGAGACGTACTATAACTGGAAGAGTAAGTATATGCCTATGGAGGTTATTCTGTAAGTGGCACAGTATTTGGCATAGTTGCGTATAATGGCAACTAAGACAAATGTTCTTCTTTCAAAAAGGGAAATTCAAACGATGGCAAGAGACCCTAAGGCTGGGGTCAGACCAGCGCACTTTTAACGTGCGTTCTGGCGCACATAATTATGGCCGCACTAGCAGCAGATGACGGCCAATATACGATGTACGGCCGCACAAAAGTCCGGCCGTGCAACGCAAGTGGAATTTGAACTCATTTTTTTGACAACGCTGAACCGCTAGTACTGACGTACTGAGTGCGCAGCTGCGGCATAGCGGCGTGTTTGCGTGATTAGGAGATGTCAGACGCTGCTAATGTCCAGCCTACATAACGTCCAGACGCAAAAAAAGTTTTATTGACGATCCGTACAAAATCACGCCCGAAAATGCGCGTCATCTGACCATTTTTGCGCATTCCGTGAAAAAATACGTCAATGTGTTCGGACGCACTTTCTCACGTTCGCAGGGAAAAATGCTTTCGTCTGACCCTAGCCTTAGTCACTTGGCTTCTAAGGACGTGCTCAGCGCATCCAGCCAAATGGTTCTGCTCAGCTATGGACGCGCTGATCGTGTCCTAGCACAGGAGGCAGCGATCTGCCGGGATTCCGGCTGATTGCTGCGGCCCCCCGTTACGGGCTGACATCTTGGATATCAGCCCAGCATCCAGCACCCTGGCGGGGACAATAGATGTTATCGCGCTAGTGCGGGGAAGGTGCCTGAAGGGGCAGCCAAAAAAGGCAGGCACCGTTTGGAAGGGCACAGCCTGCCCTTCCAAGCGGCGGCTGTCTTTAACCCCTAGGGGGCTGGATCGTGATTCGGCGCCAACAGACGCCGTACCGCAGGCCCCTCCTGGAGCTGGCCAACATCTTGGATGTCGGCCAAGCTTCCTGGATCTCCCCCTGATGACTGGCATCATCGTGCATAGCGCGATGATGTCACTTCTGGATTTAACCCCTAGCTGCCACCTATGGTGAAGATAGGGGTTCCAATGAACCCCCTATCTCCTGATCTGTGGAAGCTAGGGGTTAATGTTTGTTATCATTGGAACGGCCAGAGTATGGCTTTTCCAATGATACCAAACATGACCATGTAAAATGTAAGAAACAAAATAAAAATAAAATTAGAAAAATTTTAAATTAAAAAAAATAATCTTTAAATTTTTTTTGTTATTGCAGCAATATATTGTTCCCATTTCAATTATAATGTGAACAATGATGCTGCACAAATGATTTTTTTCCATGGGGGGCGTTTGCTAAAAAACACATAATTTCCCCCCCAAAAAATTTAACGAGTCCCCATTTCTAATTTTTTTAACAAGCGCAACCCATAGAAAATATAACCACAAACGCTCGCATGATAGAAAGAGAAAAAAAACACTTTACATGCTGTAAATTATTGAAAATTCAAGTTTTATTGCATTTTTTGTTATACTATTTAGGCAGGACATGACGTATACATATAATAATGATATATTATGGAACTACTCAGAAAGAACGATATATAATATGCCTGGGGTATAATAAAACGTGGCTTCAAAACGCGTTTAAACATGATGAGCAAAAGCGGTAAAAATTAGCTCAGCTCACAGGCGTGAAATGGCTCAGCAGCGAAAGGGTTAATTAATAAAGCTGTCACTGTTTGAGTCTCTGTTGTGAAACATCGGCATTTGTTGTGGTTACAAAAAAGACAAACACCAACACTTACTTAATAACCCTATTTGTATCCTTATTTTTTTATTAATGCCCATAAAACTTCAATTTCCTTTCTAAATCTTCTACGTGACAAATCACACATTATTTTCAAATCAGTACTGCACCTTCCCTATATCTCTATATACAGCTGCCTGCATGAAAATGTTTAAGTTGGCATGCTGTTACAAGAATTTAAGATACCTTTATGTTGTTGTCATTATGTTTGATTGTCTTACTCATTCCGTGATGTTTTTTGTTTATTATAAAAAATATAGAGCATGTTTCCATTAGTAAATACCTGTATATGTATATTTAAGCAGTGTATTTATTTGGCAATAAGCCATTGCCTTTTTATTGCCAAAGTGTCTCAATAACTCAGCTCCTAAATACACCCAGCCCGCTGCCTAAGATCAAATAGTAACCTGCGCCTAGCTTCTCCCCGCATCAGCTCTTCCCACGATAGACTGCAGGATTTCTCATGTGCAGCCCCCATCCTATGGAACGCTCTCCCTCGTTCGGTCAGACCTTCCAGTAGTTTCCCTTCCTTCAAACGCTCCCTTAAGACAGTCCTATTTAGGGAAGACTACCACCCGACTCACGGATACACCTCATGGCCCCAACCAATCCATCACTCTCACCTTGCAGTCCTCTCCTCCTGTTTCCACCCCCAACCCTTCTAGATTTCCCATGGGAATAGCGCCCTCGTTTCCTCCTGTACTGGTTTATCAAATGTTGTTCAGTCTCAGTGTATTGTAACTCTGTCTATATTGTGCCCATTGTTCAACGCTGCGGAAAATGCTGGAGCTATATAAATAAAGTATAATATAATAATAATAATAATAATAAAAAGTGTAAGTAATGTTATGCTGCGGAAGAGATTAGGGATGAGTAGTTAAATAAATAGCCTATAATTTTTAATTTATTTATTTTGTTATCACTAATAAATGCTTTCAAACCATCATTAGAAACTTTTCTCTGGTGTACAGACGTTTTATTTTCCCAGTAGCTGCTTCTATGTAATTCTGTATTTGGAACTGGTGGTTTATCAAATATTTGACATGCCAGAATATGTGTTAAGCATTAGTTAAAAGAGAACCTACCAGTAGACAAAATCAATATCCATTCTCGACTAAAATATAGTGTTTTCATATGGGTAGAATTTAAAATTAAATCAAGTTATTTAGGATGTTGCAAATGTATTGAAATAATGTATTCCAATTTGCATAAAGATAAGCGACAGCGCATAGCATAGACTGGTGGACAGAATGTGCAGCAGAATTTTCACAATCTAACATATTCATTCTCATCTAAGGCACTTGATGTGGCGGGTCTCATATAAACTCGGATTATATGTTTTGATTGATTCAATTCATAAAACGCGGCACCGGAAACTTTATCTTCTGCATAACGAAATAATTCACAGCGGGAAGATGAAATGAAGGCTTAAATAATAGAACTTAAAATTGTCGACAAATAATTGCTTCTAAAAATGAAGAGGGGGTGGGCACGACTTTCTTTAATTATTAGTTGTATAAAGAAAATAAAGGGAAAAAGATATAACAGGAAAACATAGAAATTGTGTGGCCTTCCTATGTCGCACAGTTCAAGTAGAATGTGAACTTTGTATTTCCAAATGTTTTATCATCCACTTGTAAATGCAATGCTACTGCAAAATAAAAATATAATCTGTAAAGGCAAAATGGGTGTTGTGTTTGGGAAAATGTGGCAAAGAAATAAATAGGTATTTACGCCTCCTCAATGCCTCATGCGACTACTAAAACAGCAGTATAAAAGCCGTGCATGAAAAACATCTGCCTGATGTTAATATTGATCTCCTTATCATTATTATTACCTTATGAGAAAACCTAATTCCCCTTTTAGCTAATTAACCCCATAGTGACCAGGAGGTTTTACCATTGTCTGTCCGAAAGTGCCCGCTGCTGTTTTTAGGTTTCTGCTCTGTTTGTGTTTAGGTCTAATTTTCCTCTTACTCGTTTATGGAACCCACACATATTATATTCAGTTTTTCACGCCATTAAATGGACTTTCTAAAGATACCATTATTTCCATCATGTCCTATAATTTACTATAATTTTCTTTTATGAAATATGATTATAAAATTAGAAAAAACACACTTTGTCAAACTTTAATCCCCAAAATCTACAACTGCCAAAAAAGACCCTGGCTAAATAGTTTCAAAATTTTGTCCTGAAATCAGAAATACCCAATTTTTTACATGTTTTTGCTTTTTAACCCCTTCACTGCTGAGCCATTTCATCTCTGAGTGCTGAGCTCATTTTGACCATTATGCTCATCATGTTTAAATGTGATTAGCAGTCCTATTTTATTACACCCAATTTTTTTTATTTTTTTTTTTAAGAAAAAAAAAACAATTTGGGGGGCGTGGCCAACCGTTGATCGTGATGGCGGCTTAACTGAGGAGCTCCACAACCAGACCTCATACTAAGCACCATAAAGCACCTTTAAAGCACCCGAATCTGGCCTAAAACAACTTGCCAGGGTGAGTGAGATGTCCCAGGGGAAGATCAAAGAATCGGCGGCCAAATCCGAGGTTTTTACACCGCGCACCGGCCAGAAAAAAATCGGCGGCCGGAACCCAAGATGGCGCCGGCCACTCGAGTCCGGAATCACATGCGGCTCCGCAGACAGACAACCAGGCACTGGGATCTGAGATGAAGACCCTGACTCAAACTTTAGAAGGTATGATAACCTCTATGTCCGTTGACTTGAAATCACAACTCAAAGAAGTGGCGCGGGAAATCAGGGCTGATATCCAAAATCTGGCTGACCGCACTTCCCATATAGAAGATAAAATGGGGGAATATGCAGATGCCCAGAATATCCTGGCTGACAAAGTACAGGATCTAGAAGACTCGCTGGAAGGATGCTTGGCCAAACTTGCTGATCTCGAAAACCAGTCTCTCAGACACAACGTGAAAATCCGCGGCATCCCTGAAAGCGTTAAACCCCAACAGCTTGCTTCTTATGTCACTGACTTTTTTCCCACCTAGTGCCTGACTTGACCCCGGAGCCCTTGCTAATGGACCGCATACATCGCCTCCCAAGACTCCGCACGCGATGTCATGTTACGCCTGCATTACTTCAGACCCAGGGAACTCATCTTCTAGGCGCTGTGAAAATCCCAGGCCGCATCTCCTGAATATGACCATCTACAGGTATTCCCCGACCTAGCAAAATGCACTCTGGACTTTCGGTGCTCCCTACATGGGGTGACTACCACACTCCGCCAACACAAAATTTTATATCGTTGGGGTTTCCCACAGAGCTTGCTAATTACCCATGAAGGATCCCAACGCGTGGTCACTACGCTAGAGCAAGGCCTAAAATTCCTGTCGGAGAGAAACCTGTCCCCAGCCTCCCCTACCCGGCGACCCTCACTTGCACCTCAAACGCTATCTAAAGATTGGAAGAAAGTGATCAAGGGGAAACCGGGCTGAACGCCTTCTCCTCTTTTGTCTTGTTTGGTGAATTCTGACGGCTCCACATGGGCCCACCCTGACGACCTCCACGGGGATGCTGCCAACCCGACCTCATTTCCCGGGACTGATCGCTCGCCCCTTTCATACAACGAAAAAGGTTTAAATGACATTGTATGTCATTATGGTCTGGCAGCTCCGTCCAGTTGAGAGAAATTCTCTCCCACGTTCCCCCCCTTTTCCTCCCTCTCATGCTGAGAGCAGTGGTTCAACAGCGGGTATGTTGCCACGTAGGAGATCCACAAACCCTTTTTTGTATATAAGTTTTTTCGTGTCTTTTCCTTTCTATTTTTTCTCCTTCTTCCTTTTTCTCATTTTCCAGGAACCACCCATCACGACGTCGCACATCATAGAACTTTCGCCTCTTTTTCAAGTCTCTCTCGACTCTGGATCCGAGGGACACTGCTTTTCTCGAACTTTGTGGCATTTTTATGCTTCTTTATTTTTGTGGTCACAGCCCTCTGTGGGATTGGGTAGCTATTCGATGCAGTGTTATAACCATTACAGCTATGTTATGCCTTCCTTCAGTACACCCCATGGTGAAAGTTACATCATATAATGTCCAGGGCTTAAACATTCCCTATAAACGACGGACGCTTGATAAAGAACTAGACTCTGCTAAAGCAGATGTCATTTGCCTTCAAGAAACCCACTTTAGGAGACTGTCCCACCCCCCGCTCAAATGGCCGAACTTCACGACCCAGTTCCATTCCACAGGCCCATCTAAATCTAAAGGGGTGTCCATTTTGATTGGAAACAGCATTGTATTTGAATTGCATCGTAAACTCTCAGATCCGAATGGCAGATACCTGATTTTAGTATGCACTATGAACCACAAGATTTACACTATTCTCAATTTATACGCTCCCAATGAAAATCAGGTAGAGTTTGTGGCTTCTGTATTCACCAAATTATCCTCTGTAATAACTGGTACTTTACTCATCTGCAGGGATTTTAACTTTAGTCTAGACCCTCTTAAAGACACCTCAGGGTTCGGCTCGCGCCCTCTCACTGGGAAACGTAAAATACAAGTAGAAAAATTTCAAGCCTTGTTGGGCGACTACCACCTATATGACACATGGCGCCTATTCCACCCTAACGAAGTGGACTACACATTCTTCTCCAAAGTACATAAGACGCATACTCGAATTGATTACATACTAAGTCAAAGCCAATCGCTCCCAGGAGTAGAAAGCTGTTCAATAGGCACAATCTCGTGCTCAGATCATGCCCCCGTCACCCTAACCCTTAAAGACGACTATAAAACATTTGGTCAATTACCTTGGTGATCTTGCTTCCCAATTGGAATCATACTTTGACCTAAATAAATGTGAAGATCTTTCCGCCACAACCATATGGCAGGCCCACAAGGCAGTTCTGAGGGGACACTGTATTAAATGGGCATCCCATTTTAAAAAATTCAAAGAGGCCGCTCGCCTCCTCCTTCTGAAGAGACTTGACTCTCTATACCGATCGCACAAGATATCCCCCTCAGATATCCCCCAACTCGCCTCTTGAGTGAAACCCATGACGAACTACACGCACTGATAGACAGTCCCATTTTTCCCACCTGCAGCGCCTTAGGACGCGTTTTTACGCTTACGGTAATAAACCTAGTAGATTACTAGCACAAAGACTACGCACACTCTTACCCAGTCACCGAATAGATAAACTTCTCTTCCCTGGCTAAACAGCGGTTCACAAACCCTCTGAAATCGCGGAAGAGTTCGCAACCTACTATTCATCTCTCTATAATCTGTCGGATAATGATACCATGCCGCACCCCACCACCACTGACATTGATGCCTATCTCTCACATCTTCACCTCCCTACTCTGTCTCCAACGCAAACGGCACAACTGTCCTCGCCTTTCTCCATTACGGACATAACTAAAATCATATCCTCCTTATCACATGGTAAAGCGCCAGGCCCGGATGGATTTCCCTCTGCCTACTATAAAGTTTTTGCACACCATCTGTCACCACACTTACATAGAGTGTTCACACAGGCATCCACTGAAGGCATGTTCCCTAAAGACATGTTACAGGCTACAATTGTCACGTTGCCTAAACCGGGCAAACCCCTGACTTCCTGCCCTAATTTTCGACCCATCTCATTACTGAACACAGAAATAAAAATCTATGCCAAATTACTGGCCATTCGGTTAAATGACATACTCCCCACCTTAATCGGGCGAGACCAAGTTGGGTTTATCAAAGGCAGACAAGGGACTGAAAACTCTAAGAAATTCCTGGCCCTGATGGAATACCAATCTATTCATAACATCTCATGTTTATGGCTCTCACTCGACGCAGAAAAAGCATTCGACAGGGTTCATTGGAAATTTATGAATAGAGTTCTAAATAAATTTGGGTTTACCGACGAACACATTAGATCAATTATGGCGTTATACGCCTCCCCCTCCGCTAGGGTGCTGAACAGTGGCTTTCTTTCTAACGCATTCAATATTACCAACGGCACGCGCCAAGGCTGCCCTTTATCCCCACTGCTCTACGCTTTAATACTAGAACCCCTGGCTCAAACCATCAGACAAGATGACCTTATACGTGGATTACAAATAGGTCCCCAGACGTTTAAACTAAACCATTTTGCGGATGATATTCTTATAACAATCACTGACCCACTAGATTCTCTGCCCTCCCTACACGCCGCACTACAAGATTATGGCCTAGTCTCATACCACTCCATCAACTTCCCTAAAACACAAGCTTTAGCGCTAGGACTTCCCCCTGCCGACATAAGGTCTATAAAAGCTCGCTACTCTTTTGCATGGAACGACCAGGGTATAAAATACTTATGCATAACACTTCCAGGAAAGTTTGAAGATATACTTTCTACGAATCACAAGAAAGTCTTTGCTGAAACAAAGTCGTTACTGTTACGGTGGAGGTCGGTGAGATTGTCCTGGTTGGGCAGAGCGGCAGCTGTTAAGATGACGATTCTGCCCAAATTGCTATATGTATTTCGCATGTTACCCGTTCCCATTCCAAAGTGGTCCACCGAGACATCTCTTCCTATATATGGAACGGAAAACGCCCACGCATCCCATTCAAGGTCCTATCGTCCCCACTTGCAGATGGAGGACTCAAATTCCCTCAGATAATGGCGTACCACAAAGCAGCAGCCATAGCCTCCCTGAGCGAATCGCTCCTTATACACCAGCCGTTATGGACCTACATTCAATCAGCAGCGCTACCAGGCCACTCTTTCACCGGTCTACTTTTCACCCCCTCTAAATCCAGACCTCCTCTCCCAACAGCTCTTCTGATAACTAGATGGTACTTCACAATTTGGGACCAACATGTCCGCACCTACACTTCTCTCTACCCCTCGCCACCCCTGTAAACGCTTTGACTTACGTGATCCCCTTTTTTAACCCTAAACCATGGACTCTTCACGGAGTTACACATGTGTTCCAATTTTTCAAAAACTCCTCCGTCCTCTCCTTCGCTCAAATGCAGACTACTCATGGAATACCTTCTCAGGCGTTTCTTTCATACCTTCAACTAATGTCCTACATGAGAACACTAGGAACGCTTAATTCTGGTTCGACAAACACACCTCTACTCACACCATTTAAAACTTTTACAGTATACCCTACACAAGCTACAAAACTCCTTTCCTTATGTTACCGTCAATTGATGTCCACAATGGGTTTGCCCAAACGCACTTTTCAAATAGCTTGGGAGGCCGAGTTAAACATGCACCTTACGCTAGAACAGTGGACCCACATATTTTTATTAGATAAAAGTGCATCTAGGTGTATTTCAATTTTTGAGACGTGTCATAAGGTGCTATACATATGGTACTTAGTACCTGTTAGGGAATGCCACTTTAACAAAAATGTTCCTGACACCTGTTGGCGTTGTCTCACGGCACGAGGGACGATGCTACATGTTTGGTGGTCCTGACCAACACTTCAACCGTTTTGGACCCAAGTGGCGTTGTTTGTTGATGAGGTCTTGGGCATTACAGTCCCGTTCTCTCCAATACACTACCTCCTAGGACTCCTCCCAGATGACGTGAGGAAAATGTTGAGACAACGCAAATTGTTTTGTATAATTGTATCCTGTTGTTACCTCCTTATCGCCAGACTCTGGAAAAAAACAATATCCCCCTCTCTACACTCCCTGACTAAAATGATCTCTGACCTAGCATTCTCTGAGGCCATGGCCCGATCACACTTCCATCTCGCCTCCCCAGCACAAGACCCTTGGTCACTGTGACAAGATCTCTAATATACCAAACTACTAAAACCATGGGCACGAAGATCCCATAATGTCGCGACCAACACCTATTATCCGAACCCTCTGCCTCATAATACTGTTGGCGGTTTCCGATGTCTCACCCCACCTGGTTCCTTTCTCCCCCCCTTTTTTTTTTCTCTTTTTTCTCTTCTTTGCCTTCATCCCCTCTCTACCTTTCTCCTTTTCTTTCCCCCTCTCGCTTCCTTCCCCGTTATGTCTCTGCTTCCGAGACATGTTTGGTTGTTTGCTAAATAACTCAATGTGATGTTTCCATATCTTTGCCATTCTGTAGAGCAATTTTTTTTCCTTTGTTTTTTCTTAATTGAATATCACAGTTTAGCTTCATCGCTATAGTAAAATGTACCGAACCTTCCCCATTTATGTAAGCTATTGTTCCTTCCCCGTTTTCTTTTTGTATTACATTTCTCTGATTGAAATAATAAAACATTCAAATATAAAAAAATAAAAAAATAAAAATTATTTTTATTTTTTATTGCTACACCATACCTAGTCATGTTTGGTATCATTTGAAAGGCCATGTGCAAATATGACCTTCTAGCTGCAACGGATCGTGAGATACGGGGATCCAAAGGATCCCCCTAGCTCCACTTGGCAACTGGGGTTAACTGGCCAACTGAAGTCATTGCATATATGGCGACGTTGTCAGTAGGTGGGGGTGACCCAGAGGCTTTCTGTCCCAGCCCCTTTGCTCTGCCAATGGTCTGATGCTATCAGTTCCTTGTTCACCGCACCCCCCAACTCTCACCTCCAGGAGCGAATCGCAATTCGGCGTGATTGGTGCCAAAAGTGGTTAAATAGAGGCACCGCTGGAAAGGGCAGACTCTACCCTCTCGAGCGGTGCCTCTCTTTTTTTTCTTTTCTAGCTGCAGCCGTTGGGGGAGGGAGAGTGGTCCAAAGGATCTCCCCCCTCCTCTTTCAGGTTCCCCCAGGGGCTGCTGGATTAGCACCTGCCCCGTAATATCACACTAAAACGGGGACGCTAAGGAGAAACCTGCAGGTGCAGGTTTTCCTCCTTAGCATCCCTGTTTTAGCGTGATGATTGTAATAGGGCCCATACTCTGTGTGTGCGCGTATGTGAAAGTAAAACCTTTTAACAATCAAAAATGTTTATATAAGGGGGGCGGAGCTAGCCGCTGCTGTGAACAGTCGCATGTTCCCGGACTCTGCCGTTATTCCACTGTTTTTCACAGATTTGCCCATTTTTCTTCCTGTCATTGGGTGCCTTTGTTGCTGGGGACAGTGTATGTGACTGTTGTGCACACTCTGCTGCTGTTTTGCTGTAGAATTTCAGCAGATCTGGATTTGGGCCTAGTTGCATGACCAAGCCTGCAGAGTTTCCTACGGCCGAGCACACTTCCACTGTCTCTATGCTGAGATGGGTAAGAAGACAGATGGGTAAGAGGCCGGAACAGAGGGAGGGAGTGCGCCAGAGGGACATCCGTGAGGCCATGCTAAGCGGTCATGCACCTGGACGTGTGACCTCCTCCCTCCCTCACCCTCCCGCCGGGTTATGGATCCTCGGACGAGGGGGACAGCTGCTGGCCGACTGAGGGACTGGATGGCGGGCACCTGCTTTCCATGACGCCTTCTGGGATGACACCGAAGAAGACAGGCACCGCTGCATGGAAGAGTGCCCAGGAAAAACGTAAATTAATGGCTGCGGAGCGTCAGGGGAGTGACCCGGATTTGGCAGCCTCTTCTGCTGCTCCTCGTAGCTCAGAGGAGGATTGCTCCCCTTCGGACAGGGATTCCTCACCATTGGCCTCCCGTGGCTCAGCACTTCTGATGGTGCGGGGGACCCCGAGCTGTTCTCGCCAGACTAGGCCTGAGGTGTCACAGGGAAATGAGTCGACTTCCTTACCCGCCTGTGCCTCTGACCTGCATGGTATCGTTGGAGAAGACACTCTCCCCTCTACAAAAGGGGACCTCTGTAAATTTATGGACGAAATGCGATCAGTGTGGAGGGCCGAGGTTTCTGCATTGCGAACCGAGGTGACGGAGGTGCGTGCCCAGGTTCAGGAGGTGCGGGTGCAGTCGGCTGAAGTGGTGACAGCGAATGCACACCTTATTATTATTATTATTATTATTCTTTATTTATAAAGCGCCAGCATATTCCGCAGCGCTGTACAATAAGCACAGTATAGACAGGGTTACAATATATTGAACAACATTTGACAAACAGTACAGGAGGAGATGAGGGCCCTATTCCCGTAGGAACTCACAATCTGGGAGGGTTGGGGTTGGAAACCGGAGGAGAGGACTGTAAGGTGAGAGTGATTGATGGTTGCGTCAGTGAGTTGGGTGGTAGGCTTCCCTAAATAGGAACGTTTTAAGGGAGCGTTTGAAGGAAGAGAAGTTAGGGGAAAGTCTGACAGTACGAGGGAGAGCGTTCCAGAGAGTGGGGGCTGCGCGTGAGAAATCCTGCAGTCTATCATGGGAAGAGGTGATGCGGGGAGAAGCTAGGCGCAGGTCACTGTTTGACCTTAGGGAGCGGGCTGGCGTGTATTTGGTGATTAGTGAGGACAGGTAGTGGGGAGCTGAGTTAGTGAGGGTTTTGTAGGTAAGGATAAGGATTTTGAACTTAATTCTGCAGTGGATGGGGAGCCAGTGAAGGGACTCGCAGAGGGAAGCGGCAGAGACAGAGCGGCGGGTGAGGTGAATTAGCCTGGCGGAGGCGTTCAGGATGGATTGTAGGGGGGAGAGGTGGGACAGAGGGAGGCCAGATAAGAGATTATTGCAATAGTCGAGTCGGGAGATTACCAGGGCGTGTATGAGTTGTTTTGTGGCGACAGCGGTAAGAAATGGCCGAATTCTGTAAATATTACGCAGTTGGTATCGGCAGGAGGAGGAAAGAGACTTGATGTGGGGGATGAAGGAAAGAGCAGAGTCCAGTGTAACTCCAAGACAGCGAACTTGGTTTGATGGGGAGATGGTGATACCCTCCACCGTGATAGAGAAGTCAGGAGGTGGGGCGGCATTAGAGGGAGGAATAAGTAGGAGCTCAGTCTTTGACATGTTGATCTTTAGGTGGTGGGAGGCCATCCAGGAGGAGATGCCAGATAAACAGTCACTGACTTTTGAAAGGACAGGGGGAGAGAGATCAGGGGTAGAGAGGTAGATCTGAGTGTCATCAGCGTAGAGGTGGTAATTAAAGCCAAAGCTGTTGATGATTTTGCCCAGGGAGGAGGTGTAGATGGAAAAGAGCAGCGGACCAAGGACAGAGCCTTGAGGTACACCAACAGATAGAGGCAATGAAGAGGAGGAGTTACCAGCAAAGGACACACAGAAGGACCTGTTGGATAAATAGGAGTCAACCCAAGCAAGTGCAGTGTCCCCGAGACCCAGAGAGTTGAGGGTCTGTAGAAGGAGGGGGTGGTCAACAGTGTCAAATGCAGCCGAGAGGTCAAGCAGGATGAGAATAGAATAGTGGCCATGGTTTTTAGCAGTTAGGAAGTCGTTGGTGACTTTGGTGAGGGCAGTTTCAGTTGAGTGTAGGGGACGGAAGCCAGATTGCAGGGGGTCAAGTAGGGAATTGGAGGACAGGAAGATGGAGAGGCGGTTGAAGACTAGTTTTTCTAAGAGCTTAGAGGTAAAGGGAAGCAGGGATACAGGACGGTAGTTGGATGGAGAGTTGGGATCTAGGGATGGTTTCTTTAGTAAAGGGGTAACTAGCGCGTGTTTGAAGGCGGATGGAAAGGAGCCAGTGGAGAGAGATAGGTTGAAGATGTGTGTGAGAGCAGGGGTGAGGGAGGAGGAGAGGGGAGGAATTAGATGTGAGGGAATGGGGTCGAGCGGGCACGTGGTGAGATGTGAGGAGGACAATAAGGAATTGACTTCCTCCTCAGTGGCTGGGAGGAAGCGGCAGAGGGTGGCAGATGGGACCTGTGGGAGTGGAGGTGGCAGATAACTATCTTGTGTTGGGATGTTGCTTCTGATAGTTAAAGTTTTACTGAGGAAGTAGTCTGCCAGGTCTTGAGCGCTGAAGGCAGCTGAGGGGGGAGGTGCAGGTGGGTAGAGGAGGGTGTTGAAGGTGGACCAGAGCCGTTTAGGGTTGGAGGACAGTGTAGATATAAGAGATGAGAAGAAGGATTGTTTGGCCAAGTGGAGGGCAGAGGTGTATGACCGGAGAATAAACTTGAAGTGAACAAAATCAGCTTCAGAGCGGGATTTCCTCCAGGCACGCTCTGCGGTGCGGGAGCATCTTTGCAGGTAGCGAGTCTGGAGGGTGTGCCAGGGCTGAAGCTGGCGGCGTGGGGCCTTACAGAGTTGAAGAGGAGCAAGAGTGTCTAGAGCAGAGATAAGCGTAGTGTTGTAGTGATTAGTGGCAGCATCAGGGCAGGTGAAGGATGAGGTATGAGGGAGGTGGTGAAGTAGGTTGGAGAATTGATGGGGGTCCACAGCCTGTAGATTTCTGTGAGTTTGTGTGCGGGGTGGGGGAGCAGGGTGTTTAGGCAGTCCAGATAGGTTGAAAGAGAGAAGGTGGTGGTCAGAGATGGGGAAAGGGCGACAGTTGAACTCAGAAATGGAGCAGAGGTTGGAAAAGACAAGGTCAATAGCGTGACCATCGCGGTGGGTAGGGAGGAGGGAGGATTGTGTGAGTCCAAGGGAGGACGTGAGTGAAAGAAGTTTGGAGGCAGCAGGGGCGGAAGGATCGTCAATGGGAATGTTGAAGTCCCCGAGAATTAGGCATGGAAGATTAGAAGGCAGAAAGTGAGAAAGCCAGGTAGCAAAGTGGTCAAAGAACTGGGAGGTTGGTCCCAGTGGGCGGTAGATGACTGCCACCCTGAGGGCCAGAGGAGAGAACAGGCGGATGCAGTGTGCCTCGAAGGAGGAGAAGGAGAGGGATGGGGGTGGAGGGAGATGCTGGTAGGTGCAGGTGGGAGAGAGCAGGATTCCGACCCCACCACCATTTCTCTCACCCGGTCTGGGGGTATGGCTCAAGTGTAGACCGCCATGTGAGAGAGCAGCAACGGAGGCCGTGTCAGAGGGAGTTAGCCAGGTTTCAGTTAAAGCTAGGAGGTTGAAGGAGTTTGAAAGGAAGAGGTCATGGATTGCTGTGAGTTTGTTGCACACAGAGCGAGCGTTCCAGAGGGCGCAGGAGAAAGAGGACAGGCGCTGAGGGATTATGGGACTGAGGTTGCTGGGCTTGCAGGGAGGTGATTTATGTGCGATGGAGATAGGATGAGAGGGAAGTATTGGATGTGTTGTGGGGCCAGGGTTAGGGGATATGTCACCTGAATAGAGTAACAGCAGGAGGGTGAGAAAGTGAAGGTGGGAATGGGATTTGTGGGAGTGATTGGCAGCACGAGAGTTAGAGGGAGACCATGTTCTGAGGAAACAAAGGAGCTCATGCGAGGCCATCATGTGGGACGAGAGGAGGGAGGGAGAGATGCAGATAGTGTAGGGGTCGGTGGTAGAGGGGCAGGAGTTCCATTTAAGGAGAAAGGTAGAAGTAAAGAGTAGAAGCGTGAGAGAAAGCATGACCTTACAGATCAGGTTGCTGAGCTGCACTCCCAGGTTGCCCTCCTAACCCGGTCGGTGGAAACCCTGGAGGCCTGGCACTGGCATTGAAATGTTCGTATCCGAGGAGTCCCAGAGTCGGTACCTGAAACTTCTCTCCTCCCCTATGTGAACCACTTGGGATGCCAGGTCACGGGTTCCTCTCCGGAGACCCCAGCCATGTTCACCGCGGTGTATCGCGTTAGGAAGGCTGCGACGGCCCCTGCGGATGCCCCAAGGGATCTTATTGCTGTGGCTGTAGATGTCGCCCGTCAGATGAAACTCATGACGTCCCCAGGAGCACGGGAGGCTGTGCGATTCGAGGGCTCGAAACTCCTGCTATATCGGGACTTGCCTCTCGTTACCCTGCTGGCTCGCCGTAGATTTTGGGAGGTAACTGTCTTTCTCCACTCAAAGGGGGTCCGAAACCGGTGGGACCTGGTGGGCTCGTTGGAGGTGACTCACGGGAACTTACTATACACCATCACTGACCCCGCTGCAGCGTGGCCAGTGCTGAGAGAAGCGGGCCTTCCAAGAGACCCTGCGGCAACCAGACTAGGCTGAGCTATGATTTTTTCTTCTCCTGACACCATTGTTCCCTCGCACTGGGCTTTGGTCCACTGCAAGAACTGGCCTGCATGGTGTCGTCCTCCCAATTCGATATGGAGAAGGGGCCCTCTGAACGGATTGTTTCCTGTGCTGTTTTTTTGCTATAGGTTTTGATGACTGTTCTTTATATTGTTGCCTATTCGCTGACTTACTTTTGTCTTTTTTGCCCTATATGCTCATCTATATTGCTGACTGTCATACCCCTTTTATGCCTTATGATGTGAACATTTGGATGTGTTTTATTTATGTTTCCCTTTTTTTTTTTTGGCTACTACGGGTTGCCTCATGGGACAGTATCGGATTTGGTATCCGATATATCCCCCTTGATACCCGGGCCTGGTGCCAATACCCCCCTGTGGCTTTCTCCCACGGTAACTGGCCATTGGGAATTCACCACGATCAGCACAATACTGGCCTTTGCCACTTGCCCCTTTCCCCTACCATTTTATCCCTTCAACCCTACCCTTATATTAAACCCACACGGCAGACTTCGTTATAGCTTAATTTTGTCTTTTTGCTGTTTTATGTGATTAGCTCTCCCTTTGGGATGCCATGTTCCGGTCCCGCGCAACTGTTTTTGTTCTATGTCAGATGACGAATTTTGACCCTGAGAGGTCCTTTATGTCTGTTTGCTTGTTCTACTTCATGTCCTTGATAATAAAAATTTTAATACGAAAAAAAATAAAAAATGTTTATATAAGATCTTACATACCACTATAGGCAGCCTAAAACTATTGCAATTTGGTAAGTGGAAATATAGATTCTTTGCAGAAAATTACAGACTTTTAAAAAGCGACTGGATGACTTCCTGCAGACACAGAATATTAAGGGTTATAATATTTAATATGTGGGTAAAAGATTCTTGATCCAAGGAGAAATCTGACTGCTATTCTGGGGTCAAGAAGGAATTTTTTCCCAGTATGTTGCATATTGGCAAGCATTTCAGACTGGGTTTAGCATTTCAGACTGGGTTTTTTGCCTTCTTTTGGCTCAACAGCAGTAGGTGATGTGGGAGAGGCTGAACCCGATGGACGCATGGCTTTTTTCAGCCTATGTAACTATGTAATATTTCGCTGCAAATATGGTCATAATTAATGACAGGTTCCCCCATAATGCGATATTTGTTGCTTGAGGAGTTATCATTTTGATATTAATAATAAATGTAATATCTAACCTCACGTGGAGGTATTCTAAGCCAGAGCACATTTCGGATTTTTGCTCCTCTGATAAAATTTGTGATATATTCATCCTGTCATGAGTATTAATAGGCTTGAATGCGAAAGAACAAAATAAACCGTAATAAAAATCTTTAATTTTATTTATTCTGAATATTTATCAGAAGAAAAAGCTGATTCGGCTCACTGTGGAGTTATAGTGTGTGTGTGTGTGTATATATATATATATTATTTTTTATATTATATTTAAAAGCAAAACAATGCTCCTTTTTCTATTCTAACGCTAATCTTCTCTTTTACCCATCTAACTTTTTTCTCTGAAGATAATTGTTTGGAAATAGAAATAAGGCAGGGACTCCACAGATTTGAGGCTTTTCTTACTCTGCGAAAGAGCAGTACCTGATTCATTTTCAGAAGTGTCATGATAAAAGGTTTATTAAAATAGGGCTGAAGGAAATTGTGAGTGGAAAAAAATGTCTTCATCATTTTTGAAAGCTACAAGTGCTTTGTGGGTCTTCTTTTGTTAGGAGCAGTCCCTTTCTTAGAGCTGTTATGACAGCAGTAATATTGATTATCTTTTAAATCTCTGGCTAAAAGTCACATGGTAACAGGAGTCTATTCAAAGGTTTTCATCTCAAGTTCTTACTTGCTGACAACTTGCTCAAAGGATATAAACCAGGACTTTTACCGTTCATCTTTCTGTCACTTAGTAAGCCCTATATCTTATATCTTCTCACAAGAAAATATTATTAACTGTATCTGACTTAAAACATCTTGTGGATTTGCATGGATTGATGTTGATCTCTTTGGTCTGTCCGGTACATAATAAGACAGTGACACTCTAGTCTTCAGGGCCATGTAAGTGATTTTAAATAGTCATGCAGGGTTATTCAGAGACCGTGAAAAGCAGGTGAATGACTGGAGAATTATTGGAGAATGAAAAATTCTAGGTCAAAACTGCCAATTTGGAAAGTGAGATGAAAGGGAGAATTTTTCTGGTTTGGCTATTTTGACCTAGAATTTTTCATTCTCCAGTAGGGATGAGCTGTTCGGGTTCAGACGGTTCGGGGTTCGACCCGAACTTAGCCTGTTCGGGCGGATCGCAAACCCCGAACATTTCCGGGTGTTCGCCGCATTATCGACCACAATGGACCACAATGCATTTTCCCACTGCCTGAAGCTCGTAATTGGCTACAGCCTTGCACCTGACCACAGGTCTGGTGCAAGACTGGTTGAACACTATGCCAATCTCCACTCAGAGTCCTGATTGGGCAAATTTTGCCTAATCATGGGCTCACAGAGCTAAGTCCCGCAGCACACTATATAAGGTTTCAACGCGCCGATTCTGCACGCATTTCAGAGGAGATTTCAAAGAAGATAGTTGTGTGTGTTGTTACTGCCGGTCTGCTACGCTACTGGGGGGGTCTGGGGGGGTCTAATTTCGACCAAATATCAGGGAATTTAGGTGATGTGTGTCTTGTTACTGTGCCAGCAAGTTTTTTGGGGTTTACAACTTTATTTAAAACATTTGTGTATTGAGGTGATTTTCTGGGTCTTGTCACACTGTGCCAGCAAGTCTTTTTGGGTCTCATTTATACCAAATATCAGGGAATTTAGGTGATGTGTGTCTTGTCACTGTGCCAGCAAGTTGTTTTGGGGTTTACAACTTTATTTAAAACATTTGTGAATTGAGGTGATTTTCTGGGTCTTGTCACTGTGCCAGCAAGTCTTTTTGGGTCTAATTTATACCAAATATCATTGAATTTAGGTGATGTGTGTCTTGTCACTGTGACAGCAAGTTTTTTTGGGGTTTACAACTTTATTTAAAACATTTGTGAATTGAGGTGATTTTCTGGGTCTTGTCACTGTGCCAGCAAGTCTTTTTGGGTCTCATTTATACCAAATATCATTGAATTTAGGTGATGTGTGTCTTGTCACTGTGCCAGCAAGTTTTTTTGGGGTTTACAACTTTATTTAAAACATTTGTGAATTGAGGTGATTTTCTGGGTCTCGTCACTGTGCCAGCAAATCTTTTTGGGGCTCACTAATTTCTTTAAAACACTTGTGACTTAGGCTGGGGTCAGACGAGCATAGTGTTCACGTTCGTGATTGCGCCTAAAAGTACGTCCGTGATAGCATGAAAGAAAGTCCATTGGAGCTCGACACATGAATTACGTCCGCACTGAACTGCGGACGCACAACAGCCGCGGCCCACGGACGCAAGGCAGGCAAGAATGTACAACCCCTAGAACGGCCGCACAAAGTGCGCTGCGTCCGCAACGTCCGCATAGCTTTGTGTGTGAGTGATGGAACGTGGTCAGACGGACTGCATTTATACGTCCAGCATTTTTCACGGACAAAATGGTTTTGCTTTTTAATTTATTTTCCCTCCTACATCCGTCAAAATATACGTCAGTGAAAAAAACGGACTGTGTGGCCACTACTGTGTCTTCCGTACTGACGTACGTCCGTGTGCACGGACATACAGTCCGTAGAAATCACGCTCGTCTGACCCTAGCCTTAAGGTGATCTTCTGTGTCTCGTCACACAGCCAGCAATTTTTTTGGGGCTCACTAATTTCTTTAAAACACTTGGAATTAAGGTGATCTGTGTCTTGTCATACAAAAAGTACCACTCTGTATTTTGTGGCTCACTAATTTCTTTAAAACACTTGGGAAAGTAAGGTGATCTTCTGTGTCTCGTCACACAGCCAGGAATTTTTTTTGGGGCTCACTAATTTCTTTAAAACACTTGGGAATTAAGGTGATCTGTGTCTCGTCATACAAAAAGTACAACGCTGTATTTTGGGGCTCACTAATTTCTTTAAAACACTTGGGAATTAAGGTGATCTGTGTCTTGTCATACAAAAAGTACCACGCTGTATTTTGGGGCTCACTAATTTCTTTAAAACACTTGGAAAAGTAAGGTGATCTTATGTGTCTCGTCACACAGCCAGCAATTTTTTTGGGGCTCACTAATTTCTTTAAAACACTTGGGAATTAAGGTGATCTGTGTCTCGTCATACATACAGTACCACGCTGTATTTTGGGGATCACTAATTTCTTTAAAACACTTGGGAATTAAGGTGATCTTCTGTGTCTCGTCATGCAAAAAGTACGACGCTGTATTTTGGGGCTCACTAATTTCTTTAAAACACTTGGGAATTAAGGTGATCTGTGTCTTGTCATACAAAAAGTACCACGCTGTATTTTGTGGCTCACTAATTTCTTTAAAACACTTGGGAAAGTAAGGTGATCTTCTGTGTCTTGTCACACAGCCAGCAATTTTTTTTGGGGCTCACTAATTTCTTTAAAACACTTGGGTATTAAGGTGATCTGTGTCTCGTCATACAAAAAGTACCACGCTGTATTTTGGGGCTCAAAAATTTCTTTAAAACACTTGGAAATTAAGTTGATCTGTGTCTCGTCATACAAAAAGTACCACGCTGTATTTTGGGGCTCACTAATTTCTTTAAAACACTTGGAATTAAGGTGATCTGTGTCTCGTCATACAAAAAGTACCACGCTGTATTTTGGGGCTCACTAATTTCTTTAAAACACTTGGGAATTAAGGTGATCTTCTGTGTCTCGTCACACAGCCAGGAATTTTTTTTGGGGCTCACTAATTTCTTTAAAACACTTGGGAATTAAGGTGATCTGTGTCTCGTCATACAAAAAGTACAACGCTGTATTTTGGGGCTCATTAATTTCTTTAAAACACTTGGGAATTAAGGTGATCTGTGTCTTGTCATACAAAAAGTACCACGCTGTATTTTGGGGCTCACTAATTTCTTTAAAACACTTGGTGATTTAAGGTGAAGTAAGGTGATCTTATGTGTCTCGTCACACAGCCAGCAATTTTTTTGGGGCTCACTAATTTCTTTAAAACACTTGGGAATTAAGGTGATCTGTGTCTCGTCATGCAAAAAGTACCACGCTGTATTTTGGGGCTCACTAATTTCTTTAAAACACTTGGGAATTAAGGTGATCTGTGTCTTGTCATACAAAAAGTACCACGCTGTATTTTGGGGCTCACTAATTTCTTTAAAACACTTGGGAAAGTAAGGTGATCTTATGTGTCTCGTCACACAGCCAGCAATTTTTTTGGGGCTCACTAATTTCTTTAAAACACTTGGGAATTAAGGTGATCTGTGTCTCGTCATGCAAAAAGTACCACGCTGTATTTTGGGGCTCACTAATTTCTTTAAAACACTTGGGAATTAAGGTGATCTGTGTCTTGTCATACATACAGTACCAGGCTGTATTTTGGGGCTCACTAATTTCTTTAAAACACTTGGGAATTAAAGTGATCTGTGTCTCGTCATACAAAAAGTACCACGCTGTATTTTGGGGCTCACTAATTTCTTTAAAACACTTGGGAATTAAGGTGATCTGTGTCTCGTCATGCAAAAAGTACCACGCTGTATTTTGGGGCTCACTAATTTCTTTAAAACACTGGGAATTAAGGTGATCTGTGTCTCGTCATGCAAAAAGTACCACGCTGTATTTTGGGGCTCACTAATTTCTTTAAAACACTTGGGAATTAAGGTGATCTGTGTCTTGTCATACAAAAAGTACCACGCTGTATTTTGTGGCTCACTAATTTCTTTAAAACACTTGGAAAAGTAAGGTGATCTTCTGTGTCTTGTCACACAGCCAGCAATTTTTTTGGGGCTCACTAATTTCTTTAAAACACTTGGGTATTAAGGTGATCTGTGTCTCGTCATACAAAAAGTACCACGCTGTATTTTGGGGCTCAAAAATTTCTTTAAAACACTTGGAAATTAAGTTGATCTGTGTCTCGTCATACAAAAAGCACCACGCTGTATTTTGGGGCTCACTAATTTCTTTAAAACACTTGGGAATTAAGGTGATCTGTGTCTCGTCATACAAAAAGTACCACGCTGTATTTTGGGCCTCACTAATTTCTTTAAAACACTTGGGAATTAAGGTGATCTTCTGTGTCTCGTCACACAGCCAGGAATTTTTTTTGGGGCTCACTAATTTCTTTAAAACACTTGGGAATTAAGGTGATCTGTGTCTCGTCATACAAAAAGTACAACGCTGTATTTTGGGGCTCATTAATTTCTTTAAAACACTTGGGAATTAAGGTGATCTGTGTCTTGTCATACAAAAAGTACCACGCTGTATTTTGGGGCTCACTAATTTCTTTAAAACACTTGGAAAAGTAAGGTGATCTTATGTGTCTCATCACACAGCCAGCAATTTTTTTGGGGCTCACTAATTTCTTTAAAACACTTGGGAATTAAGGTGATCTGTGTCTCGTCATGCAAAAAGTACCACGCTGTATTTTGGGGCTCACTAATTTTTAAAACACTTGGGAATTAAGGTGATCTGTGTCTTGTCATACAAAAAGTACCACGCTGTATTTTGGGGCTCACTAATTTCTTTAAAACACTTGGAAAAGTAAGGTGATCTTATGTGTCTCGTCACACAGCCAGCAATTTTTTTTGGGGCTCACTAATTTCTTTAAAACACTTGGGAATTAAGGTGATCTGTGTCTCGTCATGCAAAAAGTACCATGCTGTATTTTGGGGCTCACTAATTTCTTTAAAACACTTGGGAATTAAGGTGATCTGTGTCTTGTCATACAAAAAGTACCACGCTGTATTTTGGGGCTCACTAATTTCTTTAAAACACTTGGGAATTAAGGTGATCTTCTGTGTCTCGTCACACAGCCAGCAATTTTTTTTGGGGCTCACTAATTTCTTTAAAACACTTGGGAATTAAGGTGATCTGTGTCTCGTCATACAAAAAGTACCACGCTGTATTTTGGGGCTCACTAATTTCTTTAAAACACTTGGGAATTAAGGTGATCTGTGTCTCGTCAAACAAAAGGTACTACGCTGTATTTTGGGGCTCACTAATTTCTTTAAAACTCTTGGGAATTAAGGTGATCTGTGTCTTGTCATACATACAGTACCAGGCTGTATTTTGGGGCTCACTAATTTCTTTAAAACACTTGGGAATTAAAGTGATCTGTGTCTCGTCATACAAAAAGTACCACGCTGTATTTTGGGGCTCACTAATTTTTTAAAACACTTGGGAATTAAGGTGATCTGTGTCTCGTCATGCAAAAAGTACCACGCTGTATTTTGGGGCTCACTAATTTCTTTAAAACATTTGGGAATTAAGGTGATCTGTGTCTTGTCATACAAAAAGTACCACGCTGTATTTTGTGGCTCACTAATTTCTTTAAAACACTTGGAAAAGTAAGGTGATCTTCTGTGTCTTGTCACACAGCCAGCAATTTTTTTTGGGGCTCACTAATTTCTTTAAAACACTTGGGTATTAAGGTGATCTGTGTCTCGTCATACAAAAAGTACCACGCTGTATTTTTGGTATTTTGGGGCTCAAAAATTTCTTTAAAACACTTGGAAATTAAGTTGATCTGTGTCTCGTCATACAAAAAGTACCACGCTGTATTTGGGGCTCACTAATTTCTTTAAAACACTTGGAATTAAGGTGATCTGTGTCTCGTCATACAAAAAGTACCACGCTGTATTTTGGGCCTCACTAATTTTCTTTAAAACACTTGGGAATTAAGGTGATCTTCTGTGTCTCGTCACACAGCCAGGAATTTTTTGGGGCTCACTAATTTCTTTAAAACACTTGGGAATTAAGGTGATCTGTGTCTCGTCATACAAAAAGTACAACGCTGTATTTTGGGGCTCACTAATTTCTTTAAAACACTTGGAATTAAGGTGATCTGTGTCTTGTCATACAAAAAGTACCACGCTGTATTTTGTGGCTCACTAATTTCTTTTAAAACACTTGGGAAAGTAAGGTGATCTTTGTGTCTTGTCACACAGCCAGCAATTTTTTTTGGGGCTCACTAATTTCTTTAAAACACTTGGGAATTAAGGTGATCTGTGTCTCGTCATACAAAAAGTACCACGCTGTATTTTGGGGCTCAAAAATTTCTTTAAAACACTTGGAAATTAAGTTGATCTGTGTCTCGTCATACAAAAAGCACCACGCTGTATTTTGGGGCTCACTAATTTCTTTAAAACACTTGGGAATTAAGGTGATCTGTGTCTCGTCATACAAAAAGTACCACGCTGTATTTTGGGCCTCACTAATTTCTTTAAAACACTTGGAATTAAGGTGATCTTCTGTGTCTCGTCACACAGCCAGGAATTTTTTTTGGGGCTCACTAATTTCTTTAAAACACTTGGGAATTAAGGTGATCTGTGTCTCGTCATACAAAAAGTACAACGCTGTATTTTGGGGCTCATTAATTTCTTTAAAACACTTGGGAATTAAGGTGATCTGTGTCTGTCATACAAAAGTACCACGCTGTATTTTGGGGCTCACTAATTTCTTTAAAACACTTGGGAAAGTAAGGTGATCTTATGTGTCTCATCACACAGCCAGCAATTTTTTGGGCTCACTAATTTCTTTAAAACACTTGGGAATTAAGGTGATCTGTGTCTCGTCATGCAAAAAGTACCACGCTGTATTTTGGGGCTCACTAATTTCTTTAAAACACTTGGGAATTAAGGTGATCTGTGTCTTGTCATACAAAAAGTACCACGCTGTATTTGGGGCTCACTAATTTCTTTAAAACACTTGGAAAAGTAAGGTGATCTTATGTGTCTCGTCACAACAGCCAGCAATTTTTTTGGGGCTCACTAATTTCTTTAAAACACTTGGGAATTAAGGTGATCTGTGTCTCGTCATGCAAAAAGTACCACGCTGTATTTTGGGGCTCACTAATTTCTTTAAAACACTTGGGAATTAAGGTGATCTGTGTCTTGTCATACAAAAAGTACCACGCTGTATTTTGGGGCTCACTAATTTCTTTAAAACACTTGGGAATTAAGGTGATCTTCTGTGTCTCGTCACACAGCCAGCAATTTTTTTGGGGCTCACTAATTTCTTTAAAACACTTGGGAATTAAGGTGATCTGTGTCTCGTCATACAAAAAGTACCACGCTGTATTTTGGGGCTCACTAATTTCTTTAAAACACTTGGGAATTAAGGTGATCTGTGTCTCGTCAAACAAAAAGTACTACGCTGTATTTTGGGGCTCACTAATTTCTTTAAAACTCTTGGGAATTAAGGTGATCTGTGTCTTGTCATACATACAGTACCACGCTGTATTTTGGGGCTCACTAATTTCTTTAAAACACTTGGGAATTAAAGTGATCTGTGTCTCGTCATACAAAAAGTACCACGCTGTATTTTGGGGCTCACTAATTTCTTTAAAACACTTGGGAATTAAGGTGATCTGTGTCTCGTCATG
Organism: Leptobrachium leishanense; assembly: GCA_009667805.1. Lineage (NCBI taxonomy): Eukaryota > Metazoa > Chordata > Amphibia > Anura > Megophryidae > Leptobrachium > Leptobrachium leishanense. The sequence continues at coordinate 33,433 of RXON01002040.1, read as the reverse complement.
CAAAAAGTACCACGCTGTATTTTGGGGCTCACTAATTTCTTTAAAACATTTGGGAATTAAGGTGATCTGTGTCTTGTCATACAAAAAGTACCACGCTGTATTTTGTGGCTCACTAATTTCTTTAAAACACTTGGAAAAGTAAGGTGATCTTCTGTGTCTTGTCACACAGCCAGCAATTTTTTTTGGGGCTCACTAATTTCTTTAAAACACTTGGGTATTAAGGTGATCTGTGTCTCGTCATACAAAAAGTACCACGCTGTATTTTGGGGCTCAAAAATTTCTTTAAAACACTTGGAAATTAAGTTGATCTGTGTCTCGTCATACAAAAAGTACCACGCTGTATTTTGGGGCTCACTAATTTCTTTAAAACACTTGGGAATTAAGGTGATCTGTGTCTCGTCATACAAAAAGTACCACGCTGTATTTTGGGCCTCACTAATTTCTTTAAAACACTTGGGAATTAAGGTGATCTTCTGTGTCTCGTCACACAGCCAGCAATTTTTTTGGGGCTCACTAATTTCTTTAAAACACTTGGGAATTAAGGTGATCTGTGTCTCGTCATACAAAAAGTACAACGCTGTATTTTGGGGCTCACTAATTTCTTTAAAACACTTGGGAATTAAGGTGATCTGTGTCTTGTCATACAAAAAGTACCACGCTGTATTTTGGGGCTCACTAATTTCTTTAAAACACTTGGGAAAGTAAGGTGATCTTATGTGTCTCGTCACACAGCCAGCAATTTTTTTTGGGGCTCACTAATTCTTTAAAACACTTGGGAATTAAGGTGATCTGTGTCTCGTCATACATACAGTACCACGCTGTATTTTGGGGCTCACTAATTTCTTTAAAAGACTTGGGAATTAAGGTGATCTGTGTCTCGTCATGCAAAAAGTACCACGCTGTATTTTGGGGCTCACTAATTTCTTTAAAACACTTGGGAATTAAGGTGATCTGTGTCTTGTCATACAAAAAGTACCACGCTGTATTTTGGGGCTCACTAATTTCTTTAAAACACTTGGGATTAAGGTGATCTTCTGTGTCTCGTCACACAGCCAGCAATTTTTTTTGGGGCTCACTAATTTCTTTAAAACACTGGGAATTAAGGTGATCTGTGTCTCGTCATACAAAAAGTACCACGCTGTATTTTGGGGCTCACTAATTTCTTTAAAACACTGGGAATTAAGGTGATCTGTGTCTCGTCAAACAAAAAGTACTACGCTGTATTTTGGGGCTCACTAATTTCTTTAAAACTCTTGGGAATTAAGGTGATCTGTGTCTTGTCATACATACAGTACCCGGCTGTATTTTGGGGCTCACTAATTTCTTTAAAACACTTGGGAATTAAAGTGATCTGTGTCTTGTCATACAAAAAGTACCACGCTGTATTTTGGGGCTCACTAATTTCTTTAAAACACTTGAGAATTAAGGTGATCTGTGTCTCGTCATACAAAAAGTACCACGCTGTAATTTGGGGCTCACTAATTTCTTTAAAACACTTGGGAATTAAGGTGATCTTCTGTGTCTCGTCACACAGCCAGCAATTTTTTTTGGGGCTCACTAATTTCTTTAAAACACTTGGGAATTAGGGTGATCTGTGTCTCGTCATACATACAGTACCACGCTGTATTTTGGGGCTCACTAATTTCTTTAAAACACTTGGAATTAAGGTGATCTGTGTCTCGTCATACAAAAAGTACCACGCTGTATTTTGGGGCTCACTAATTTCTTTAAAACACTTGGGAATTAAGGTGATCTGTGTCTCGTCATACAAAAAGTACCACGCTGTTTTTTGGAGCTCACTGATTTCTTTTAAAACACTTGGGAATTAAGGTGATCTTCTGTGTCTCGTCACACAGCCAGCAATTTTTTTTGGGGCTCACTAATTTCTTTAAAACACTTGGGAATTAAGGTGATCTTCTGTGTCTCGTCACACAGCCAGCAATTTTTTTTGGGGCTCACTAATTTCTTTAAAACACTTGGGAATTAAGGTGATCTGTGTCTCGTCATACATACAGTACCACGCTGTATTTTGGGGCTCACTAATTTCTTTAAAACACTTGGGAATTAAGGTGATCTGTGTCTCGTCATACAAAAAGTACCACGCTTGTATTTGGGGCTCACTAATTTCTTTAAAACACTTGGGAATTAAGGTGATCTGTGTCTTGTCATACAAAAAGTACCACGCTGTATTTTGGGGCTCACTAATTTCTTTAAAACACTTGGGAAAGTAAGGTGATCTTATGTGTCTCGTCACACAGCCAGCAATTTTTTTGGGGCTCACTAATTTCTTTAAAACACTTGGAATTAAGGTGATCTGTGTCTCGTCATACATACAGTACCACGCTGTATTTTGGGGCTCACTAATTTCTTTAAAACACTTGGGAATTAAGGTGATCTGTTGTCTCGTCATGCAAAAAGTACCACGCTGTATTTTGGGGCTCACTAATTCTTTAAAACACTTGGGAATTAAGGTGATCTGTGTCTTGTCATACAAAAAGTACCACGCTGTATTTTGGGGCTCACTAATTTCTTTAAAACACTTGGGAATTAAGGTGATCTTCTGTGTCTCGTCACACAGCCAGCAATTTTTTTTGGGGCTCACTAATTTCTTTAAAACACTTGGGAATTAAGGTGATCTGTGTCTCGTCATACAAAAAGTACCACGCTGTATTTTGCGGGCTCACTAATTTCTTTAAAACACTTGGGAATTAAGGTGATCTGTGTCTCGTCATGCAAAAAGTACCACGCTGTATTTTGGGGCTCACTAATTTCTTTAAAACGCTTGGGAATTAAGGTGATCTGTGTCTCGTCATACAAGAAGTACCACGCTGTATTTTGGGGCTCACTAATTTCTTTAAAACACTTGGGAATTAAAGTGATCTGTGTCTTGTCATACAAAAAGTACCACGCTGTATTTTGGGGCTCACTAATTTCTTTAAAACACTTGGGAATTAAGGTGATCTGTGTCTCGTCATACAAAAACTACCACGCTGTATTTTGGGGCTCACTAATTTCTTTAAAACACTTGAGAATTAAGGTGATCTGTGTCTCGTCATACAAAAAGTACCACGCTGTATTTTGGGGCTCACTAATTTCTTTAAAACACTTGGGAATTAAGGTGATCTTCTGTGTCTCGTCACACAGCCAGCAATTTTTTTTGGGGCTCACTAATTTCTTTAAAACACTTGGGAATTAAGGTGATCTGTGTCTCGTCATACATACAGTACCACGCTGTATTTTGGGGCTCACTAATTTCTTTAAGACACTTGGGAATTAAGGTGATCTGTGTCTCGTCATACAAAAAGTACCACGCTGTATTTTGGGGCTCACTAATTTCTTTAAAACACTTGGGAATTAAGGTGATCTGTGTCTCGTCATACAAAAAGTACCACGCTGTATTTTGGGGCTCACTAATTTCTTTAAAACACTTGGGAATTACGGTGATCTTCTGTGTCTCGTCACACAGCCAGCAATTTTTTTTGGGGCTCACTAATTTCTTTAAAACACTTGTGAATTAAGGTGATCTGTGTCTCGTCATACAAAAAGTACCACGCTGTATTTTGGGGCTCACTAATTTATTTAAAACATTTGTGAATTAAGGTGATCTGTCTCTTGTCACTGGCTGCCAGCTATCAGGGTGTCTGAGTTATACCAGAGTTATTTAAATCTTTATACCAGAGTTGAATCAGAGTTCTGTATATCTTTAACCCCTTAGTGACCGGGCGGTTTTACACAAATCCGTCCGTTCGTGACCGCAGCTGTTTTTATGTTTCTGCGCTCTTAGTGTTTACGTCAAATTTTCCTCTTACTCGTTTATGTAACCCACACATATTTTACACTGTTTTTCTCGTCACTAAATGGACTTTATAAAGATACCATTTTTTTCATCATTTCATATAATTTACTATAAAAAATATTGTGAAATATGACACAAAAATTGAAAAAACACCACTTTTTCGAACTTTGACCCCCAAAATTTCTTATGTATCAACAACCGTCAAAAAAAATTTATTCCTTAGTAGTTTCTAAAAATTTAGTACTGAGTTTAGCAATACCCAATGTTTACATATTCCTCGCTTTTTTCCTTATTTTATGCAACAATAAGTGCAAGTAGCACTTTGCCATTTCCAAAGAGTTTATTTTCAAAACTAGTGATAGTGACATTGTAACACTGATATCTGTCACTAATTCCTGAATAACCCTCCACATATACATATTTTTTTAAAGTACACAAATCAAGGTATTAAACTTGGGGTATTTTGACTCTTTCCATGCAAACCATTTTACCACAAATCTATGCCAAAGTTTGAAAAAAAAATAAATTTTGGTGATTTTTTTTTTTTGAACGCAATTTAAGAATACATGTACTGTGAACTTTAAGGTTTACTGCCAAAAAGCACCCCAAAATATGTTCAGCAACATCTTCTGAGTAAATTGATACCACCCAAGTATAGGTATGTCGGGTCATTTGGGGGCTAAAAGGCCTTATTTGGGGGGTGCGCATTTCAGTTTTCCAACTTGGAATTTTCACATTTCGTCATCATGCACCCATGTCCTATTTGGGACATTTTTGAAGCCGCCAAAGTAATTTACCCCCATCAAACCATATATATTTTTAGAAAGGGCACACCCTAGGGTGCTTCAAAGAGTTGTATTTTAACACTTTCCATGCACTAGCTCTTTGTCAATCTTTCAGGTAGTCACTTTTTGTGTTATTTTTTCACACACATTGTACTTTAGGCATGAATTGTCAAATCCAGTTATGGGTTACTGCCAAAAAACACCCCAAAATATGTTCAGCAACATCTTCTGAGTAAATTGATACCACCCATGTATAGGTATGTCGGGTCATTTGGGGGCTAAAAGGCCTTATTTGGGGGGTGCGCATTTCAGTTTTCCAACTTGGAATTTTCACATTTCGTCATCATGCACCCATGTCCTATTTGGGACATTTTTGAAGCCGGCCAAAGTAATTTACCCCCATCAAACCATATATTTTTAGAAAGGGCACACCCTAGGGTGCTTCAAAGAGTTGTATTTTAACACTTTCCATGCACTAGCTCTTTGTCAAACTTTCAGGTAGTCACTTTTTGTGTTATTTTTTCACACACATTGTACTTTAGGCATGAATTGTCAAATCCAGTTATGGGTTACTGCCAAAAAACACCCCAAAATATGTTCAGCAACATCTTCTGAGTAAATTGATACCACCCATGTATAGGTATGTCGGGTCATTTGGGGGCTAAAAGGCCTTATTTGGGGGGTGCGCATTTCAGTTTTCCAACTTGGAATTTTCACATTTCGTCATCATGCACCCATGTCCTATTTGGGACATTTTTGAAGCCGCCAAAGTAATTTACCCCCATCAAACCATATATTTTTAGAAAGGGCACACCCTAGGGTGCTTCAAAGAGTTGTATTTTAACACTTTCCATGCACTAGCTCTTTGTCAAACTTTCAGGTAGTCACTTTTTGTGTTATTTTTTCACACACATTGTACTTTAGGCATGAATTGTCAAATCCAGTTATGGGTTACTGCCAAAAAACACCCCAAAATATGTTCAGCAACATCTTCTGAGTAAATTGATACCACCCATATATAGATTTGTTCTGTTGTTTTTGGGGTGCTACGCCAATCTTTGACATGTGCTTGTCAATTTTCTAATTTGACATACAGTATCTTCTTTGCTTATCTTCTTTTTAGGGGCCTTTTTACATACCCCAGTTTTATGAACGTGCATATATTTGGTAAGCTAACACCCCAAAGTATTGTAAATGGAGTGTTTTTATGCTATGGATGCATCCGTTTGCTCCAAACAAATTAGATACTGTTTGGTGGTCATTTTTCATTTTCACACCCACATCAGTTTTGGACTGTGATTTAGGAGACACTGTTGTTTTTTACTGCATGAAAACTCTCCAGGTTGTTTTCTGCAAGGTCTCCTGAGTACACCCATGCCCCCCATGCATAGGTTTGCCAGGATTTTGGGAAGGTTCAAATACAATTTTTATGACTTTGTCATTGGAGTTGAAATTGAGATTATTTCTTCAGCTAGGCCTAGCTTTGGTTTTGGGTCTACCGCATACCCCAGTTTGAATTATTGCCAGAAAATTGTTTATATTTGTTATGTTGACACCCCAAGGTATTGCATATGGAGTGCTTTGATGCCATGGATGCAACGGTTTTAGCCCAAAACATTTGAGAAGGTGTGTGGCGGTAATTTTTCAATTTTCAGATTTTTACGCCCACAGTAGTTTTGGACTGTGATTTAGCAGACACTGTTGTTTGTTACTGCATGAAAACTCTCCAGGTTGTTTTCTGCAAGATCTCCTGAGTACACCCATGCCCCCCATGCCTAGGTTTGCCAGGATTTTGGGAAGGTTCAAATACAATTTTTATGACTTTGTCATTAGAGTTGAAATTGAGATTATTTCTTCAGCTAGGCCTATCTTTGGTTTTGGGTCTACCGCATACCCCAGTTTGAATTATTGCCAGAAAATTGTTTATATTTGTTATGTTGACACCCCAAGGTATTGCATATGGAGTGCTTTGATGCCATGGATGCAACGGTTTTAGCCCAAAACATTTGGCAACAAGGTGTGTGGCGGTAATTTTTCAAATTTCAGATTTTTACGCCCACAGTAGTTTTGGACTGTGATTTAGGCTAGGGTCAGACGAGCGTAGTGTTCACGTCCGTGATCGCGCCTAAAAGTACGTCCGTGATAGCATGACATAAAGTCCAATGGAGCCCGACACACGAAGTACGTCCGCACTGAACTGCGGACGCACAACGGCCGCGGCCCACGGACGCAAGGCAGGCAAGAACGTAGAACCGCTAGAACGGCCGCACAAAGTGCGCTGCGTCCGCAACGTCTGCATAGCTTTGTGTGTGAGTGATGGAACGTGGTCAGACGGACTGCATTTATACGTCCTGCATTTTTCACGGACAAAATGGTTTTGCAATTGAATTTATTGTCCCTCCTACATCTGTCAAAAAATAAATGTCAGTGAAAAAACGGACTGTGTGACCACTACTGCGTCTTCCGTACTGACGATGTCCGTACTGCACGGACGTACAGTCCGTAGAAATCACGCTCGTCTGACCCTAGCCTTAGCAGACACTGTTGTTTGTTACTGCATGAAAACTCTCCAGGTTGTTTTCTGCAAGATCTCCTGAGTACACCCATGCCCCCCATGCATAGGTGTGCAAAGATTTTGGCAAAATACAGCACCAATTGTAGAACATAAAAATGTACGAATAAAATGTAAAAGTCTGGTGCCTGTCAAACTGGGGATGCTCTCTAGGGGGGCACAGGCTGTTGTCACTGAAGTGCATGAAACGCAAAATGTTTTCATACCTTCTACGTGACATTGATTGGAGGTAAATGGGGGTAGAGCAGATGGGGCTACTGCTCCAGCAGGAGCGAATTGAGGGCTTCTTTATGATGCCCTCAGCATAGTAAGTGCCCAGAATTTCAGAAATTCTGGCACATCTAGCGGGGTCCATTGCTGCCTTGCCAAGTAGGAGTCTGGCTTCGCAGCACAATGCTGATGGGCATACAGATTTGATTGGGCCACGATGTGGCCCAACAAATCATCCCCCATAAACACCTGCAAAAACTGTGTGGCGGTAAATCCTGCAACATCAATATTGATGCCAGGATTTGCCGTGAAAGGAGGGATATCTGGCCTCTGGCGATGAGGCACTACCCACTCCTCAGCTGGAGCTGTGCGTCTCCTGCTGGCAGGTGGTGACCCAGGATCTGCATCAGAAACATCACTAGATACATCAGCCAGCATAGATAATGTATCTAGCGACGCCTCTGAGCAGTTAGCGGGGTCGAAATGAGGGTCTGAGTCTGACGCAGATGCCTCAGATTCTGACGCCAGGATGGCATATGCCTCCTCGGCGCTGTACACCCTCTCAGACATTATATATAATAGATTATAAAATTTTATAATTATTATATATATATAAGCGGATTGTTGGTTCTTAGAAGAACCGTTGGGTTTCACAAGAAAATACAAATAAACACCTAAATCTCTCTAAATCCCTCTAAACCTGCCTCAATTCTTCTAAATCTCCCTAAAATCTCTCTAAATCTGCCTCAATTTTTCTAATCTCACTAAATCTCACTAAAATCTCTAACCTGTCAAATCTGATCTCTCTCTCTCGCTCACCAAAACACAAGTGAGGAGAGGGAGGGAGAATCACAGAGGTCAGAGCCAATATTTACAAAATATTGGCCTGACCTGACAAATTAGAAATTTTATTTTGATTTTTTCTAACTTCTGATTGGATGTTGCTAGCCTGCCTCTCTGATGAGGCAGGCTAGGAACATCCCACTCAGCCCCAAGATGACCCTGCCCTTAGAACCCTAACCCTACCCCTGACCCTGCCCTTAGAACCCTAACCCTAACCCTAACCCTACCCCTAACCCTACCCCTACCCCTAACCCTAACCCTACCCCTACCCCTACCCCTACCCCTACCCCTAACCCTACCCCTACCCCTAACCCTAACCCTACCCCTACCCCTAACCCTACCCCTACCCCTAACCCTAACCCTAACCCTACCCCTACCCCTAACCCTACCCCTAACCCTAACCCTAACCCTACCCCTAACCCTAACCCTAACCCTAACCCTACCCCTAACCCTACCCCTAACCCTACCCCTAACCCTACCTAACCCTAACCCTACCCCTACCCCTAACCCTAACCCTAACCCTACCCAACCCTAACCCTACCCCTAACTGTCAGTTTATTTTATTTATTTTTCTTTTTTTACACTTTTTTAACACTTTTTTTTACTTTTTTTTTACTTTTTTTTACACTTTTTTTTTCTCTGCTGGGTGCCTTGATCCCTCGAGGCACCCAGCAGAGCACCTGATCACTGAAGTGATCGATTTTGTACTGAGTGCCACGATACCTCGTGGCACTCAGTACTTCCTGCCGCTACCGGAAGTGATCGCTCGGGGGGAGCGATCACGGACGGACCGGCGGCAGGTAAGTATATTACAAGGATGCCTCGATGTCGAGGCATCCTTGTAATATGCTCAGAGCAGCTGGAAGCGATCCGATCGCTTCCAGCGCTCTGTAGAAGTGCCGGGCACCTCTCCGGTGCAACCGGATGTAGATCGCTCCGGGGAGCGATCACATGGTGCCCCGGCACTTCTAACGGCCATTGCACGGATGCCTGGACTCCCAGGCATCCTGCAATGGCGTTTGAGCTGCTGGAAGCGATCCGATCGCTTCCAGCAGCTCAAAAACGGCAGGACGTACCATGTACGTCAGCGGGTCTAAGAGAGACCCGCTGCAATGACGTACATGGTACGTCCGCGGTCGGGAAGGGGTTAAGCTATATATCACTCACCATGTCTGAATGAACAAAAAGGACAGGCAGACGCTCCCAGCCACAGATAAGAGGGCAAGCAGCCCCTGTGTCGGGAGGCTGTGTCTCTGGTCGTGGTAGATGTGGTGCATCCTCTGCAGGGGCACGTTTGTCCTTTCTAACTGGTGCTGGCCGTCTTAAGCAGCAGCAACATACAGAGGACTTGGTAGATTGGCTAACCAGGCCATCCTCATCCTCCGAGTCCTCTGCCAGCCAGGCTTCTAGTGCTTTACAGTCCACCTCAGCTGCCAAAGCATCTAATGCAGCCTCCATGTCCACAGCTACTCCTGCCGTAGCCTCGCTATCACACACGGAGGAGTCAGCTGAATTGTTTGACTACAATGAGAGTGACATGCTGCTTGAGGATGCGCAGCAAGTACAGTACTCTGATTCAATCTCTGAGGTTGAGCAAGGGAGTATAATAAACCTAGAGGAAGGGGGTGCCAGTGATGACACACAAATAACTGGCACTCATGTTGCCCCAGCAGCTGCAGCATAATGCCAAGTTGGCTCCAGTGACGAGGAGATAGGGGGTGAAGATGACATTGATGATGATGAGGTCACTGACTCCACCTGGGTGCCAGATCAAACTGAGGAATCAAGTGAGGAGGAGGGGGAGGAGGAGGAGGAGGCACAGCAAACACGAGGCACAACATCCTCTGTGACCAACCGTAGCACTAGCCAGTCCAAGGCATCACATGTCAGAGCTGCTCCGGTGCAGAGCGCTGTTGTCTCAAAGAACACATGCAGGAAATCTGCTGTCTGGGAGTTCTTTAAGAACTGTGCAGCAGACCCCACCGTTGCTATTTGTAATCTATGTCAGAGGAGGCTGAAGCGTGGGAAAAACACTGGACACTTGGGTACCACGTGCTTGATGCGACATATGAACAAGTGCCACACATCCTGTTGGGGCAAAACTTTGCGTAGGTCCTCCTCCTCTGTCTCTACCCACACTGTATGTCCTGCCATGCAATTGCCTACAACCTCCACCGACAGGGATGATGCTACAGTAATGGATGTACCAGCAGGTCCTTCCTCACAATGTGACATCATCCCAGTAGCTGAAGATTTACGCAGTCAGATTACGTTGCCGCAGCTGCTGCAGCGAAAGAAAAAATATAGTCCCAACCATCCCCAAGCACAGCGTCTAAATGCCAGCTTAGCAAAATTACTCGCATTGCAGCTGCTGCCTTTCCAGCTGGTGGACTCTGCTCCCTTCCGCGAATTTGCTGAATGCGCTGTACCACTGTGGCAGGTTCCAAAACGCCATTACTTTTCACGCAAGGCCATTCCAGCACTATACCAGCACGTGGAAGACAATGTTATCCAGTCATTGGGAAAGGCAGTCAGCAGCAAGGTGCATGTGACTTTAGACACGTGTTCCAGTAAGCATGGACAGGGTCGTTACATTTCCTTCACGGCACACTGGGTAACTCTGATTGCAGCTGGGATCAATCCAAGACGGGGCTCTGTGCTGGAACTTGTTCATCCACCACGCCTCCAGAAAGCTGCTTGTATGAGGTCTGTCTGCTCCACCACCACCACCTCTTCCTCCTCCTCCTCCTCCTCCTCCTCCTTCTCTGTCTCTGGCGAAGTGGCAGTTAAACCCACAGGGTGTACGCAATGGCTCAAGCAAAAAGATGCCATACTGTGCTTGAGCTGGTTTGTTTAGGGGACAGGAGCCACACCGGGTCAGAAATTTTGTCAGCTCTGCAGGGGCAGGTGCAGAGATGGTTAACACCACGCCAGCTTGAGCTGGGAATGATCATCTGCGATAATCGCAGCAACCCAACCTTCTCTCCGCTCTACGCAGGGGTAAATTGACGCATGTACCATGCCTAGCACACGTCCTAAATCTGGTGGTACAGCGTTTCCTAACCAAGTACCCAGGGCTGCCAGAGATTCTCATCCAGGCCAGAAAAGTCTGCAGCCACTTCAGACGGTCATTCCCAGCAAGCGTTCGCCTGGCAGAAATTCAAAGAGAATTCCACCTTCCCACAAACCGTCTGATCTGTGACATGCCCACCAGGTGGAACTCGACATTAGCAATGCTGCAGCATCTGCACAAGCAGCAGAGGGCCATCAACGAGTACCTGTGTGAGTATGGCACAAGGACAGGTTCAGGTCAACTTGTTTTTTTTCTCCCCCCGCAGTGGCTGATGATCAAGGATGCATGCACTGTACTGTCACCATTTGAGGAGGCAATGAGGATGGTGAGCAGGGACAGTGCATGCATCAGTGACACAATTCCTTTAGTGTTCCTGCTGGAGCACACTCTGCGGGGAATTATAGATGTGGCTCTAGAGGCAGTGCAGCGGGAGGAAGAGGAGGCCTTCCGTAGCTCTCAAGGCCCCAGTCTTTCCGCAGACAGCATTCCAGCGGTTCCTACTCAGATCAGACAGGAGGAGGATGAGGAGGAGGAGGACTATTTAAGTAGTGGGGGCATTGAAGGTGGGGATTCCTTAAGGCAGGGTTTTGTGTGCCCAGAAACAGAAGGGCTTGTGCGTGGCTGGGAGGAGGAAGTGCACGATACGGTCATCCTCATTGACCAGGAAGACTCGGCAGCTAATGCCACCTCCAACCTACGCTGCATGGGCTCCCTAATGATGCAAAGCCTGCTAAAGGAACCCAGGATTCTTGCTATCAAGGAGAGGGATCATTACTGGTTGGCAACCCTTCTTTATCCACGATACAAGGGGAAAGTTGCAGAGCTCATCCTGCCTGCACAGAGGGAGCACAGGATGACAAAACTTGAGGACGCTCTAAAGCGAAACTTGTGTAACACGTTTCCAGGCACTGTTAGATTACCAAGTGCTGACATACGTGCTTCCGAGGCTGCAGGTGATCAGAGGAATAGCAGTGAAGGCCAGGGCCACTTGACTGAAGCATTTTTTTATTTTTTTAGTCCTCGACGCTCAGGGACGTCAAATGTAGGCACCCATTGCCAGCGTCTTCACCATATGGTGCAGGACTACCTAGGGGCAAGGGCAGACCTGGATACCTTTCCGGCAGATGATCCATTGGCTTACTGGGTGTTGAGATTGGATCTCTGGCCAGAATTTAGCCAATATGCTATGCAGCTACTAGGTTGCCCTTCATCCAGCGTGCTTTCTGAAAGGTTATTAAGTGCCGCTAGAGGTTTTGTCACAGACAAAAGAGTGCATCTGTCCACCGACTCTGTAGACCGGCTGACATTTATAAAAATGAATCAGTCCTGGATCAGCAGCTATCAATCCCCTGATGCCGAAGTAACGGAATAGATCGGGTATGTCTTCTGCATGCACAAAACCTCCAGCACTGAACTCTTCCACAATACCACAAAAGGGTTACGGTGTGAATGCACTTGCTGCCATGAAAGGCACAATATTTGGCTGCACTGACGCCTGTGCCAGATTTATATCATTTACATTTTTTGAACAGCATGGTCCAACCCTGCACTCTTCCACAATACCACAGAGGGGTTACTGTATGATGATACTTGATGGCCTGGCACCAAAGGCACAATATCTGGGTGCACTGACGCCCATTACCAGATTCATATCTTTTTAATATAGGACCGCATGGTCCACCCCTGCACTCTTCCACAATACTACAGAGGGGTTACTGTATGATGATACTTGATGGCCTGCCATTAAAGGCACAATATCTGGGTGCACTGACGCCTATTACCAGATTCATATCTTTTTAATATAGGACCGCATGGTCCACCCCTGCACTCTTCCACAATACCACAGGGGGGTTACTGTATGATAGTACTTGCATGCCTGGCACTAAAGGCACAATATCTGGGTGCACTGCCATTGACGCCTGTATCAGATTCATATCCTCAGAGGGGTTACGGTGTGACGGCACTGTTGCCGACGATAAAAGCCCAATTTTAAAGCACCTATTGCTACCTTCATCCAAAGCCTGCATAAGTTTCACAATAATTTAGCCCAAATAAACACTAAACTTTTTCTGCGCGTCCTAAAATGTCTTTTCATACAGGCTGCCGCCACAAGCAGTTGTTTATGGATAGATTAAAGGGAAAGCATTTACCGTCATATGAAACGTCATTTATTTGTTTTTAAGTGTTTCTATACATCCTAGAAATCCGCCACTTCACGGGCAGGTTATGGGGACCTCCTAGGCACGATATTTGAAGGAATTTTTCATTTTTATTTTTAACCCTTATTTCATGGAACACTCACTGTCCCTTTAAAAACGTTTTTTTTAAAACTTTTTGTCCTTGTTTCCTGTCCCCCAGGGCACTACCCGGACCCCCATACACCTTTTATGGCAAATATGTAGCATATATGCCCTCTTGGAGGGCACTCTAAAAAACCGAATTTTCAGCCCCATGGGGGTTCGGGTTCGGACCCGAACAAATGGGAAGTTCGGGTTCGGGCCCGAACCGAACTCAGGGGGTGTTCGGCTCCTCCCTTTTTTCCACTCATTCTCCCTGCTTTTCACGCTCTCTGAATAACCCTGATGGTGTTAGAAGTATCTTCCCTCTTCTAATTTTCTCTGTTCCTGGCTACTGTGACAGACCTTCAATGTAGATGTCTTCTCTTGCGGCTTACCGTTCTAAGGTTACCATATTCTGGCTGACCAATAGTCAGGTATAGCTTCAAGTGAAAAATCTGACTTTTATTCAGACAATGATATTACCATTGTTTGAATACAAGTGCTTGCTTCAAACAATGGTAGTATCGCTGTTTGATGTGAAAATTGTCAAAAATTATTGAAAGTTCCCACTTCAAACAATGGTAATACTCAAACGGTTGCAGTTTGAGTAAATGTTGGTATAACTAAAAATGTAATTTAAATATAGAAAAAAACTAACCTTAACTCTAGCCCTAAACCTATTCACTTTTTTTTTTTTACTATATTACAATGATACCATTGTACACAAACTGTAGATTCCATATACTGAAACTTCAGTTAATTTCTATTCAACTAATAGTAGTACTGATTAGACATGTGCATTCGTTTTAGTACTAAAATGATTTAGTCTGAGTTTTGGGATAATTTAGTTTTAGTATGACTCAAGACATACGAAACTGCTCAGTACAAAAAAACGAAAGAAACTAAAATAAAATGCACTACATTTTATTTTCAGTTCTTTTTGTGATATTACACAAACGTGATTTGTAGCAAATGCACCCTATAGAATATATGATTAGTGCAGCATCATTGTTCACATTATAATTGAAATGTGAACAATATTGCTGCATTAATAAAAGCAACACACAAAAAACATGTTTTTAATTTATTTATTTAATTTATTTTTATTTTTTTTATTTACTTTGAACACGGTCATGTTGGTATCATTCGAAAGGCCATGCTCAGGCCTTTCGAATGATACCCTCCATGATCCCCTAGCTGCCACCATTCTTGGGAAATCCCCGGGCAGCTAGGGGATCCCCAGCTAACTGACGTCATTGCGCGATGACGTCCGGAAGTGAGGGGGACCCGGAGGTGGAGCCGCCATCCAAGATGGTACCCCCCACCGAAGCTAGGCCGCGATGCTGCGGCGGATGGTGCCGCATCGCGGCCCGATGTCTGTGGGGTTAAAGCCAGGCACTGCTTAAAAGGGGAGACTCTCCCCTTTTAAGCGGTGCCTGGCTTGGAGCTCTGGTACCTCCTGATTGGGAGGGAGAGGGATCCGAAAGGATTCCCCCTCCTTTTCAGGCAATCTCCCGGCATTGTGCATGGCGCGATGACGTCATTGACATCGGGAAGGGCTTAAATTCGTCTTCTGACTTCCCTGAAGTCAGAACACTGCGAGACCCTGGAGAGCGAGGTGAGTATCTCTCCCAGGGCTCCCGCTTGCGGGTGGTTTTTGGGGAACGTCCTCCACATATAGCGGGAGTCAATGAGGACGTTCCCCATACGTCACCCGCAGTAAAAGGGTTAACTTGGAAGTATCACTATATAATTTGCTTCAAAAAGAAATACAACTTCAATTGATATTTGAGTGTTGTTGCTATCCACTACAACCGTGTGTTTTCTCCAGTACATGTCAACCAAACCACAGAATGTATCAAATATACACTCACCAGCCACTTTATTAGGTATACCTTGCTTGCACCAGGTTGGACTCCCTTTTGCCTCTAGAACTGCATTAATTCTTGTTGCATAGATTCAACCAGGTATTGGTAACATACCTCAAAGATTTTGGTTCATATTAGCATAACATCATGCAGTTGCTGCAGATTTGTCGGTTGCACATCCATGATGCGAATCTCCCATTCCACCCCATCCCAAAGGTGCTGTATTGGGTTGAGCTCTGGTGACTGTGGAGGCAATTCTAGTACAGTGAACTCATCGTCCTGTTCGAGAAACCTGTTTGAGATGATTCGAGCTTTATGACATAGTGCATTATCATGCTAGAGGTAGCTATCAGAAGATGGGTACACTGTGTTCATAAAGGGATGGACATGGTCAGCAACAATACTCAGGTAGGCCGTGGTGTTTAAACGATGCTCAAGTGGTACCAAAGTGTGCCAAGAAAATAGCTCCAACACCATTACACCACCACTACCAGCTTGAACAGTTGATACAAGGCAGGATGGATCCATGCTTTCATGTTGTTTACTCAAATTCTGATCCTACCATCTGAATGTTGCAACTGAAATTGAGACTCATCAGACCAGGCGACATTTTTGCAGTTTTCTATTGTCCAATTTTGGTGAGCCTGCACGAATTGTAACCTCAGTTTCCTGTTCTTAGTTGACAGGGGTTGCACCCATTGTGGTCTGCTGCTGCTGTAGCCCATCTGCTTTAAGGTTCAACATGTTGTGTGTTCAGAGATAGTATTCTGCACACCTTGGTTGTAACGAGTGCTTATTTGAGTTTCTGTTGCCTTTCTATCATGTCAAACCAGTCTGCCCATTTTCCTATTACCTCTAACATCAAGACATTTTTGTCCACACAACTGCCGCTCACAGAATATTTTCTCTATTTTGGCCCATTCTCTGTAAACCCTAGAGATGGTTGTGAGTGAAAATCCTAGTAGATCAGCAGTTTTTTAAATACTCAGACCAGCCTGCCTGCCTGCAACAACAACCATGCCACGTTCAAAGTCTCTTAAACATCATTTCTTGCCCATCTGATGCTCGGTTTGAACTTCAAGTCATCTTCTCCATGTCTAGATGCTTAAATGCATTGAGTTGCTGTGATGTGATTGGCTGATATGCAATTTGTGGTAACAACGAGTGTGTGTGTGTATGTGTGTATATATATATATATAAGTTAAGTGCAGCCACATGCGAAATTTTTACACCAAAAATGTTGACTATATTCAAACAATTGTTTTGTTTTTAGTGATTTTGCAAGTGCATTCGTTGCACATTGCCATTTGGATGAAATCTGGTTCATCCAAAAAACTAGAAAAAATTCAGACGAAACAATTCGACGGAAACAAATCTTTTCATTTTGTACAAGCCTGATAGTTACATACAAAACTGGTGAATGTGTTCCTTTAAATCTTTTTTTATTTTTTTGAGTAGCAATGTTTATTATAATTAAAATTTAACAATCTCATTCCACTAGGTCCTTCCTACAGGCCAAGTACTAATGTGCAAAATATCACTGTATCTTTTGACTGCCCATATGAACATTTTGAAAAGACCTGGAGCAAAATAATTAAAACCTGCAAGAATGTTTCTATAAGCTATTTTTCTTGCAGCAGGAACAGTATCGTCAATGACTGGTGTCTCTGCAGATCAGCTTTCCACCTCTGCTATCAATAGATAATTCTTCAAAATGCTAATTTCATGAAAACTGAGCCTGACAACGATTTCTACGCGGTTTGCCTTGACATATCAGTAACCCACACCTGCAGCACAATCTGTGCAAAATACAGGGGGGAAAACAAAATAGATTTTTATTTTTTTTCCCAAATTACTAATAGAAAAGGGAAACATTTTAAAGATTTATTAATCTCATACACCAAGTTCCAAATCCAGGCAGGTAGTTCAGACACTAAACCCTTCGCGCATGTCAATACAACTTGTTAACACTTATGCGTACAAATAAACCATAGGCTCGGTATGTTGAAATGCTGTCAATGTTGCGACCCCCTCTGGACAGGAGATTGATACTGCTGCCACTGGCACGAGATGTCACTCACCGTGTCCCTCGGAAAAAACCTTTCTCTTTCGAAATAGAAATTTGAAGATGCCTTATTTATTTGCATTTTGAAATAATTTATTACGGCACCGTTCATTTTCACTTAAGATGGACTAATGGGTAAAAATAAGTGTATCTCTGAGTCTGAAAAGCTATTTAACAGCTGAAAGGGTACTGCTGGGATTGGACTATTTTAAGGGATAGTGGTTTTATGACTGCTGTTCTGGAGTGGTGCAGCGGAAAATGGTTTTGATGCCTGATTCTGCTGAGAGGGGAATGAAAGCTCATACAAGCTGCCTTCTGACTACAGGTTACTGATTGCTTCTCTCGTGCTGCAAGTGCATGGCAAAAACTTCCCTTTCAAGTGTAAATATTTCATCATCTTTTATTTTACGATGGGAGAGGGGAGTAGGACGGACAGACCACTGCACGCTAACACACAAATCCTTTACCAGACAATCAACCGACAATCATTGGACGTTAAATTCACTATTTAAAATATCATTGAGTGAAAATAGGAAAATATGCAGCACACAGGTTTTCGAATCATAGGCAGTTTCCACAGAGTAAGATAAAGTCAATTATCAAAAAGCCACAAAGAAAGAAAGAAAAAGCCGGTCACTCTGCTATTGTCATTGTGGCCGCTTTATGATCATTTAATTCATGATTTAGGATCATGAAAATGCGTTTTGGCTTGAAGTGACAAAGGCTCATGCTTCGAGCTGAGGCATTGTGTTTCCATGCTTCTATTAAAGCAGCCATAATGACCCTTGCAGAGTGACCGACTTTATGTTTTTCCGTATTATTAGTGATGGAAATTCAAAGGTTTTGTACTGCTGAATACTGCTACTATTTGACCAGCAATTAACATATGATTTAGATGGGGGGGGGGGGTGTGCAAGCAGGGACCCATCAATTCAGAAGGAGTCCTTGCTTCTGGATTGCCGAGTCCCTGCTTGCTTTTTTCTCTACATAGGGATGGCTTCCCTCAGCACCCAATTTCTACTGACACTCTGAAGCACATATGCATTGTACCTGTTTGCAATCATCCTCTTGCTACTTCTCATTAGATGTGGTAAATGACTGGTAACCATAAAATATTTTATATTACTAACGTTGAAAATCTGAAGAACAAGAAATTGTCATGGAACAGTAGTGGTCAACTAATTACATTGAGACAATGGAGCTGTTTGTGTTTTGTTTTTGTTTGATAATTAATTGTTGGCAATATTTGTAGAGCAATTGCCATACCAAAATAGCTACTGGACGAAAACCTCTAAAGCCACGTTCTACGTTCTTCAATGAGAGGCATCATTCTCCAATCAATCACCACGCATAGTTTGAGTATCAAAATAACTTTTTTTTCGGTTTTCAGGTGCTTGAGCATAAGATCCATTTTTGTTTTATGCATGACACTCACAGCGCATGTGAGTGTCTCAACACGCATGTGTTTTGGTCTTTGGTAGGACAATTGTTGTTTCTGAAAGAAAAGCATACTCTAGGGCAGTGGTTCCCAACCGCGGTCCTCAAGTACCCCCAACAGGTCATGTTTTCCAGATAGCTGAAACACAGCACAGGTGATATGATTTGCTGCTCAGTGATTGCAGGATTCAGTCTGCATTTCCTCCAAGGTGATCCTTAAAACCTGGCCTGTTGGGGGGACTTGAGGACTGTGGTTGGGAACCAGTGCTCTAGGGTTATAATGGAAGTGGTGGGGGATATTAAGCAGTTAAACATTAACTCCTCACTATCCTCTCTGCACCCTCCATCCCATTTTAACTCTTTAGATTCCTTTTACGCTCACCTGAAATTAAGTGACTGGCACCCTCAGCACTTGTCTGGACATGTCAAATTGCCCCAGGGAGGGAACCAATCCCAAGACTCACAATGCCAACAGCTTTGAGACCCATTGGATGGAGCCACGTTCTGAAGGTCCTGATAGCCATGAACCCAAGCTCAGCACTCAGGTTCTGTGTGGGCTAGGCCTCTGCACTTGGTGGGCTGAATCACCCCACCTAGTCCACCCCGATGAGGAAAAGGGCAAGATAACTCCGAGTACTGTGACCACTCAAATAGCACTGAGTGGTCCAGTGCAAAAAGTGTCCCTTTTTAAATGTAATTTCTCCAAGTAAAAATAAGTATCTATTGCAAAATAATAAGAATACTAGACACTATAGACTTTATAGACACTTATTTTCAATGGTTAAAAAAATTATACTGATTTTCCTTTATTATCTTCACTCGGACCACCCTAAAATCTTGCTGTAAATTCTTCCTTCCCATACCCAGCCAATAAATGTCTGGTTTGGAGATTGTTTTAGTTTGGTATCCTGTCCAAAAATTTGCAAGTTCATTACGAATGCATGAAAACCTATTTCTTAATGAGACCTCAAAAAGGTATATGTTTCCACATATATTCAGCCTCTGAGCTCTTTTATGACAGTCAGTGAAATAAAAAAGAATATTTCTCAAAGCATCAATGTCATAGATTGCATACCTGATAAGTCCTCCAAGTGGAAAACTCATGAATATATTTATGTATCACAGCGACATCAAATTATATTGTGAGAACACTGCAAAGCTGCATTCACATTTTTCCATCATGCGATAACTAACCAGTTTACGTTGGCTCAATTTTTGGAACGGAAATGAGGTGTAAGTTAATGTGTTTTTCATAAATTTAGCTATACTGGCAATGGTATGCCCTTGTTTTAGCAAAATAAGGTGCTATAATTCACTTGGGCCATTTTTATTCTTTTGCATGATTCAAAGTATTTTACATTAGAGTCTAGGCCACTGTTTTCAATTCCTATGTGAATTCCATCCCCTGAAGCAGTTTTTCCCAACCCCGGTCCTCAATTACCCATAACATACCAAAGTTTAAGGATCACCTTGGGGAAGACAGACTGAATACTGCAATCATTGAGCAGCAAATCAAATCATCTGTGCTGCACTTCAGATATCTGGTAAACCTGGTCTGTTAGAGGTACTTGAGGACCAGGGTTGGGAACCTCAACCACTGCTCTAGAGAGAAAGATGAATGGGTAGAAGCAGAGCTAAAGAATATAGATAATAAGTAATGATTTAGTTAATAAGCCATTGGAGATTGGCCGTGACATCTGAAGTATTGGATTTTATTAACTCCATATTACATTGTGCCAAAAAAGCAACACATTTTACATATGACCTTAAAATTAAGAATCCCACAATTTTCCATATTGGGGCAGACTGACCCATCAGACATTCGGGTACTTCCTGAGGGCACGGATGGGGAGGGGACTGGATTGGGGCCCCATCATTTTGCCTTGCTGCCCCTGCAGTGCAGGGACTGCATGAAGCATCATGGGGATTCCCTCCACAGTGTGGAAGACGTTACACGCATGTCCTGTTGTGTCCCTGCTCGGTGACAATCTAGCTCTGAGCAGGAGCTTCAGCCACAGCAGGCTGACATCCTAGATCCCCCGGTCCATGGGAGTCATTGAACATGTTCGCGATTGCATCTTAAACTGGGATTCCCGTAGTCCTGGCAGGGAAATCCCATTATAGGAAATGCATGTTTTTTTGGACCCCTGTATCTCCAGAACCGTAAATCCAACAACGATGGTTCAGGTGTTATTGAAAGGCCAGAGTCTGGTCTTTCCGATGATAGCCAACTTGACTATATAATAACTAAAAAAAATAAAAAAATAAAGTTAGAACAAAACATTAATTCAATTTAAAAGCAGCAGCATTGTTTTCCTCCCCTTTATAAAGTTAACCATGCCACTGCACTAACTCATAGATTTTTTTATACTGTATATTTAAATATATTTAAATTGACTTTAATATATAATTATTTTAATATATTTTTTTATTTGACGACGATCTAATTATTTTAATTGCAGCATATTAAAATCAATTTATATATATATATATATATAAATAATAAGTTAAATATCATAGTTTTGAGTTTTATTGCTGTGGAATTCTGTGATATGCTCATACACACCGCACTTTAATGTGAGGTTTATTGCTGTTGAATTTTGTGATGTGCAATGTTTACGAGTATCTTATAAACCTGAAAAGTGATTGACAGCTTCCCATGTGTGCCACAGGGACCTTCTCTGCTGCGGTGTAGCCCTAGCTGCAATGAGTGGGTGATTCCGCCGCAGCAGTGCAATGGCCATCTGTAAGTCTGATGGGGGCATGATGGATTTTCCAATTCACTGGCGGGCCAGAGTGGATTTTCTTATCTCATAACAATAATTATTTTGAAAATTGTGTGAAGAAATAAATGTACACGTGGGTGTTGCTTTGTATGAGTAGGGTTTTGTATGGGTTTGGCCTTCTGTGGGCATGGCACAAGGGGGCCCCCATGATCTCCTATTACGCAGGGACCCCAGTAGTAGTCAGTCTGCTTCTCTTGCGCATATTTTTTTATGTGGTCTAATCCTGAAACATGAGCATTTGTTCGGCGCTCAATTCGCCGACCCTGCATTGAATTCACCATTCACTGCAGGATCCCAGAAGTGCGCCGAAATGGATCTGCCGAACGCATCTGATAAACTGCCGTAAAACCACCTATCGCATCCGATAAACCATTGAACACAGCCGCAAACTACCGAACGCAGCCGACACTCCTCTGAACGCTGCTGAAAAAAGCCGACCAGCTGCCGACCAGGGGTAAAGAAATAAAAAGGAAGAATTTTTTTAAAAAATTGTGTTTTAAACAAGAATAATGCATGGAAATAATATATAAGGACCTATGAATAACAATATAATGGTCTGTTACAGAAATAAAAATGGCATTTAAAAACGGAATCAACAATTTTGCCAAAAAATAAATAGAGACTTTTTTGCTGCAGATGAAGAGAATAAAATGGTTGAATAAAATAATTTATAAAAAAAAACGTGGATTTTTTTAACATTGAAACCTACGGGATTCACCTGTTTAAACCTATTTAACGAAAGCACCACAAATCTGAGCATTTCGCCGACTTTTCATTGCTGTTCCCCATAGAGATAAACCATTGCATCTCTATGGGGAATTTCGCCGCCGCCGAATTGCACCCTATTTCGTTGGCAATTCACCAATATTTGGCAAATTGCTAGCTTTCTGAACAGCCGAATTGCCACGAAATTGTACTGTACGGGGAAGTTCTCAATTCAGTGGCAAATTCGGCTCCCTTTAAATAACCTGTCCAGTCTAGGAATTATTTTTTTTCAACATTTCGTATCATAAATTTTAAAGTGTTGTTTATTACGCTATGCGCTTAGAAAATTTATATAATTTTTGAGAGCTTTATAGGTATACTTTTCCATTATCCTAGCAGACTTAAAATTCTTTCCACGCAATGCAATAATACATATACTATAACAATACTGTGTGCTAATACTGCTAAATATAATAACAAATTGAATCCAATAAAATCCAACAAGGTTGGTACTTTGTTGCAAACAAGAAAGTAGTGCGCTTACGGAATAAAGATAGCTATACAAGTCCCCAGAGATAATCTTCCCAAATCTCCTTAAACAGTAAAAATCAAGAAACATACAGGACAGCGCTCTTTAGTGTACCTCAATCATAGGAGAAGCAATAGGTGGATAATGTGCTTATAACTGTAATCTAGCACACCTCTGAATTCCAAACTTTTTTATTTTCAGATGGGCACATGGGCTGTGTTCCAGATGTACCTCAAAATACAGAAAGCGCAGCACATAATGCAATATTGCAAAAATTAGAGTAAAAAGTGTGTTTAAAAGAGCGGATGTACACTCACGCTTTTTGAGCGCTTCTAGCCCTCATATGGTAGCTTCACATGTTATTCGTAGGCTAACCTACGTTCTCCCGACTCTTCAGGTATCCCCAAAGGGGTAGCCCCCTCCCGGTCTTCAGACAGGGTGGTCCTGGTCGGAGCATAGACCAAACGGGCACAAATGGTAAATAATAGTAAAAAACTTTTATTTTCCCGTAAAGGGATAAAATTAAACAGTAGAAATAAAAACAATAAAAACAAAAATGCCAGACGCATTTCGCTCCCCTCCGGGCGCTTCCTCAGTGGCTAGAAATTGGGATTACCGTCTATAACGGTGCGCTAACGGCGCTACCCTGGAGTTGCGTTTATTTGGATCCTTTAGGGCAGATTCTTGAACACAGACAGCAGGAAAGGCTGTATTACCTTGATTCCCACACCAGGGAGGTACTACAAGAAACCTAATTAACTCCTCAGCACCAAGTGGCTTCGTGGCCAGGAGGTCGCTGAGTGAAAACACGTTAACTATCGGTGACAGATACATAGACAAGACGTGATACATGAACAGACGTGAACAAGATTGTTGGATATCAATGGTTAATGAGTTGTGCGGCCTGAAGGGCAGTCACACAATACCTTGAGTTATACAGATACTGAAAACACAGACAGCAAGAAAGGCTGTAATACCTTGATTCCCACACCAGGGAGGTACTACAAGAAACCTAATTATCACCTCAGCTCCAAATGGCTTTGTGGCCAGGAGGTCACTGGGTGTAAACACATGAACTATCTGTGTACAGATACATAGACATGACATGATACATGAACATGAACAAGATTGTTGATACAAAACTTACATTTGAGACATACGGAGCGGGAACACTTGTGTTCATTAGCCTGCAGGGAAGGCCTACAATCTAAGATTGGATATACTGTATGTACTCAGCTATACAGAGGGGGAACACAAAGTTCAATAGCCTGCAGGCAGGCATGCTATCAACGATAGGCTTCTGTATAGCGACCAAGGAAACATATACTAGACAGGATACATAAAACTGGGAACTCAGGAACATAAACTAGAAAGTAATATACATGAACTAGAAATAACCAGGACAAGAACAAACCATACGGCAAAACCATAAACGTGAATCTGACACAAACTCAGGCAAAAGTACAAATAGGGATATGCGAGAGAATGGTCGATAGGCAGGGCTCGGGTCCAGCGGGAATGCGGGGGAATGCCATTCCCGCACTTTTCCCACGGCGGGAACGCTGCGTGAACGCAGGTTCCCGCTGTGGCCCGAGCCCAGGCATGTACCTATGCAAGCCCCAGGCTTAGTCAGCTTGCCGGCCGGCCCACAGGAACTGCTATTCGTCTGTTCCTCTCCTGACTCCTCCTTCTCTTGACGCTGGTATCATGTGACCCAGCGCGCCGGCGCCAAGCATTGCCGGAAGGAGCAGGAGGCAACTCCAGGCTGACTGCACTGCATGAATGGCCCAATCCGACCATGGCTCTGCAGTGGCTGGAGGCAGCTCTGGGGTGATCGGGTAAGTAAGGCAGCATGTCCCAACTCACACTGTCAGCACCAGTCTCCCCCTCTCCCCCCCACTCCTCTCACCCGCAGCGCTTCAGACCACCTTGCTCCTCGCTGGCTGCACCCCCCCCCACACACACACATTGGATCTAGAGGGAGAGGGAAGTCAGGCTACTGTGTGAGATACTCACCTCGGCCTCCCTTTCTGCAGCTGTGACAGGCAACTCAGCCTCTGACATTCACGGCAGGTAGGAGGAGGGGGGGATGGTCGAAGGGGAGACATGCAGGAAAGTATTGGGCTGCTCCCTGGATGAGCTTGTAAAAGGTTTGTGGAGAGACAGGCTCTTAAGCCAGACCTCCTGCCTGTGCCTGTCCATGCACAATGACTTATGCCTCTGTTACTTTCTGTGCCCAATCTGTAAACCAGCCAGCACATGGAGGTCTGCCTGGCATCATGCCAGGGGCGGATCCAGGGGGGGCAACGGGGCAATTGCCCCCCCGAGATTCTGATAAAATCGACTGAGCCGGGGACCCAGATGCCGGGTAGCGCGGGAGTGCCTGCCCGGTCCTGAAGAGTCCGTCCCGTTAAAGGGAAGCGGCTGCGTGCAGGCGCAGCCGGTCACGTGGTCCGGCTAATCAGGTGGTACTGAGTCTCTGTACCACCTGACTGGCCGGACCGCGTGACCTGCGCACGCACGCCACGCAGCCGCATCACCTTCAACAAGACGGACTCTTCAGGACCGGGCAGGCACTCCCGCGCTGCCCGGCATCTGGGTCCCCAGCTCAGAGTCAACCCCTGCCGGAGTTGGAGGCCTGGAGCAATATCCAGGTGAGAGCTGGGCAAATCCATGTGTAAGCTGGGGGCAAATCCATGACCTGGGGGCAAATCCATGACCTGGGCAAATCCATGAGCTGGGGCAAATCCATGACCTGGGCAAATCCATGAGCTGGGGGCAAATCCATGACCTGGGGGCAAATCCATGAGCTGGGGGCAAATCCATGACCTGGGGGCAAATCCATGAGCTGGGCAAATCCATGACCTGGGGCAAATCCATGAGCTGGGCAAATCCATGAGCTGGGCAAATCCATGAGCTGGGGGCAAATCCATGTGTGAGCTGGGGGCTCTCTGCTCCTCTAGATTGTAAAATCCGGGGTGCCCTCTGCTCCTCTAGATTGAAAGCTCCTGGGTGTCCTCTGCTCCTCTAGATTGTAAACTCCTGGGTGCCCTCTGCTCCTCTAGATTGTAAACTCCTGGGTGCCCTCTGCTCTTCTAGATTGTAAGCTCCTGTGAGCCGGGCCCTCTGTAAATTCTCGTGAGTCGGGCTCTCTGCTAAAACACCTTATTTTCTGTAAGTGCCCCTCCCGAGACTAGTCTCTGGATCCGCCCCTGCATCATGCACATCCTGTGATCTGCTTAGTCCACCCAGGGATTAGTTTACAGCCTGTGTGTGTGTGTGTGTGTGTGTTATGGTTTGCTCAGTGCATAAAATTAAGATTTATTTTATATAGCTGTGTGCACATTATAACAGTGTGTGAGTGTTTAGTGTGAGTGACTATTAACATGAATTGGGGCAATGGAGGGGCTGATTAATATGAATTGGGGCAATGGAGGGGCTATTAATATGAATTGGGGCAATGGAGGGGCTATTAATATGAATTGGGGCGATAGAATATGAATTGGACTATTAATATGAATTGGGGCGATAGAGGGCTATTAACATGAATTGGGGCAATGGAGGGCTATTAATATGAATTGGGGCGATAGAATATGAATTGGACTATTAATATGAATTGGGGCAATAGAATATGAATTGGACTATTAATATGAATTGGGCGATAAAGGGCTATTAACATGAATTGGGGCAATGGAGGGCTATTAATATGAATTGGGGCGATAGAATATGAATTGGGGCAATGGAGGGATATTAACATGAATTGGGGCGATAGAATATGAATTGGGGCAATGGAGGGGCTATTAATATGAATTGGGGCGATAGAATATGAATTGGACTATTAATATGAATTGGGGCGATAGAGGGCTATTAACATGAATTGGGGCAATGGAGGGCTATTAATATGAATTGGGGCAATAGAATATGAATTGGACTATTAATATGAATTGGGGCGATAGAGGGGCTATTAACATGAATTGGGGCAATGGAGGGGCTATTAATATGAATTGGGGTGATAGAATATGAATTGGGCTTTTAATATGAATTGGGGCAATAGAGGGGCTATTAATATGAATGGGGGCGATAGAGGGGCTATTAATATGAATTGGGGTGATAGAGGGGCTATTAACATGAATTGGGGCAATGGAGGGGCTATTAATATGAATTGGGGCGATAGAATATGAATTGGACTATTAATATGAATTGGGGCAATAGAGGGCTATTAACATGAATTGGGGCAATGGAGGGATATTAACATGAATTGGGGCGATAGAATATGAATTGGGGCAATGGAGGGGCTATTAATATGAATTGGGACGATAGAATATGAATTGGACTATTAATATGAATTGGGGCAATAGAGGGCTATTAACATGAATTGGGGCAATGGAGGGCTATTAATATGAATTAGGGCGATAGAATATGAATTGAACTATTAATATGAATTGGGGCGATAGAGGGGCTATTAACATGAATTGGGGCAATAGAATATGAATTGGACTATTAATATGAATTGGTGCGATAGAGGGCTATTAATATGAATTGGGGCGATAGAGGGGCTATTAACATGAATTGGGGCAATGGAGGGGCTATTAATATGAATTGGGGTGATAGAATATGAATTGGGCTTTTAATATGAATTGGGGCAATAGAGGGGCTATTAATATGAATGGGGGCGATAGAGGGGCTATTAATATGAATTGGGGTGATAGAGGGGCTATTAACATGAATTGGGGCAATGGAGGGGCTATTAATATGAATTGGGGCGATAGAATATGAATTGGGCTATTAATATGAATTGGGGCGATAGAGGGGCTATTAATATGAATTGGGGTGATAGAGGGGCTATTAATATGAATTGGGGGCAAACTGTTTCAGTGACTCAATTTTTGGCAAAACACAATGAATTTTCAATAATGAATTCACTGTATTTTTGGCGAAATGGAATCATCCAAAGAGCGCTGAAAGGCAGGGAAACGCCAAGCACCGAAATTGCACACAATATAAAATAATAAAAAATATATATTTTCATTAAATGTCAAAAAATCTAAACAAAATCTTTTGCTCCGGCCCATAGAGATCTTAATGCAACCCTGCGTGTTTGCATAATTGGATTGGGCCACTCTCATGGATGAAGTCCAGGGCCAATTTTTTGTCCCAGCCCTGCCCGAGCCCAACACAGTTTAGCTGGCCGTACAGCGTGCTGCCTTGCGCGGCCGCCGTCCTCTGAAGGATGTGACACTGCCTGCAGGCAAGATCTTGCGAGAGCTCATCACAGCCTTCAGTAGCCGGCGACCGCGTGGAGGAGCAGAAGCACGCTGGTGCAAGCGGGTCCCCATCTGAATCTAAAGGTCTGAATGAGTGTGCTGCTGGCTGGATATATATACAATCTCGGGGGTCCAGTGCCTGTGTATATTGGGGGTCCGGTGCCTGTGTATATTGGGGTCCAGTGCTTGTGTATATTGGGGGTCCTGTGTATATTGGGGTCCAGTGGCTGTGTATATTATTCTGGGGGTCCAATGCCTGTGCATATTATTCTTGGGGGGGTTCCAGTGCTTGGGTATATAATTCTGATTGTCCAGTGCCAGTGTATATTGGGGGTCCTGTGTATATTGGGGGTCCAGTGCCTGGGTATATTATTCTTGGGGTTCTGTGCCTGTGCATATTATTCTGGGGGTCCAGTGCCTGTGTATATTATTCTGGGGGTCCAGTGCCTGTGCATATTATTCTAGGGGTCCAGTGCCTGTGTATATTATTCTGGGGGTTGAGTACCTGTGAATATTATTCTGGCGGTCCCGTGCCTTTGTATATTATTCTTGGGGGTCCAGTGCCTGTGTATATCATTTTGGGGGGGTCCTGTGCCTGGGTATATAATTCTGGGAGTCCTGTGCCTGTGTGTATAATACTGGGGGTCATGTGCCTGAATATATATAATACAGGGGGGTATCTGTGCCTGGGTATATAATGCTGGGGGGGGGGGTCTGATGCCTGGATATATATTTAATACTGGGAGGATCTGTGCCTTGGTGTATATATATATATATATATATATATAATATATATATATATATATATATATATATATATATAAATTCAATAGGCTGTGTTAGTCCAGTTGACAAAATCACGAGTATAGCAGTACATAGTGATACCTTTCACTGATCAGTAAGCTTCCAGACTTGAAGAAGAGCGTTACACTATCGAAAGCTTGTCTTTTACATGGAACGTTAGTCGAATAAACAAGGTATCACTCCATACTGCTATACTCGTGAATATATAATATATATATTTATATATATATATATATTCAGGTAATGGGGGTTGTGGAATTCTTGGGTGAGTTCCCTCACTTTTTTTCCCAGGACTTGACCCCTGTCGATAGGGATAGCCAGGTCAAAACGTAAACAGGTCCTCAGCCAGAAACAGGTCAATAACAGATCAGACAGAAAGAGATTAGCAATAAAGCAGGCGATGCAGGAACTAGACTCCACTCCAATTTGCTCCCACGACAGTTCAAGGAGCAAGTCCTCTCAGCCTCTTTTAAAAGCTGATGGCTCCTTGCACTTATGCCTAGCTCCGCCCCCTCAGATGCCGTTTTGCCAGCCCTTACTACTGGCAACAGGCTAGCCAGCGATGCCACCTGGCACCCTGACTCCCCAGGAAGCACTGCGGGGGCCAAGGATGTAACACAGTCCTTCTGTAATGTTCGTTCTTAAATGGTGATCCTGAGCGGGCGGAATGGAAATCACCTGGCTTCATCCGTTCTGTAGTATTCGTTCCAGCGCTGACTGATGACATGTCTTGTTCAGTTTGTCTCCATGGAGCCGTGAAGTAAACAGGAGACGTTGGTCACGTGAATGATGATTACTAACCATCACAATCCATTGAAGTATCCGCAATGCGAATTGTGCTGTAACAATGTCTCTTTACATTCTTTACGTATTTAAATGTTTCTATCATATCTCCTCTGTCTCGTCTTTTTTCCAAGCTGTAATGATCTTAACATGTACAGCTTGGAAAAAAGACGAGACAGAGGAGATATGATAGAAACATTTAAATACGTAAAGGGAATCCACAAGGTAGAGGAAGGGAGTATATTTAAAAGGAAACAAAATAGCAAAACAAGAGGACATAGTCTTAGATTAGAGGGGCAAAGGTTTAAAAGTAACATCAGGAAGCATTATTTTACTGAGCGGGTGGTGGATACATGGAACAGTCTTCCAGTAGAAGTGGTAGAGGCCAAAACAGTAATTGAATTTAAGCAAGCATGGGATAGGCATAAGGCTATCCTAAACAAAAGATAAATCCAGGTCAAGTATCCATGTAATTGGGCAGACTAGATGGGCCGAGAGGTTCTTATCTGCCGACATTTTTCTATGTTTCTATGTTCTATGTTTCTCTTAGTTTACAATGCAGTGCCATTGAAAGTATCAAATGACCCATAAGACACAGAATGCAGACACAGAATATTAAGGGTTATAATATTTAATATGTGGGTAAAAGCATCTTGATCCAAGGAGAAATCTGACTGCCATTCTGGGGTCAAGAAGGAATTTTTTCCCAGTATGTTGCACATTGGCAAGCATTTCAGACTGGGTTTTTTGCCTTCTTTTGGATCAACAGCAGTAGGTTATGTGGGAGAGGCTGAACCCGATGGACGCATGTCTTTTTTCAGCCTATATAACTATGTAACTATGTAACTATGTAAGAGATAGAAAGAATGAAAGGGGAAAAATACATTATTACATATACAACATGATATAGATCGTCCATTTGGCAATCAAATTTGAAGAAGTAGGGGGAACATATTTATAAATATTGTTATAATCAACAATGGCACATTTAAAGATCTCATTCTAATCAATAATAGCACTGCTTGAGATGCTCAGCATAACACAGAAAGAATGTAACAATGATAAAATTTTAGAAAGTGGCATACCTCGAAATCACTATTCAGGCCATTCGGAATTAAAGTGTTAAAATTAATTTTTACTGTTTACTTCACGGCTCCATGGAGACAAACTGAACAAGACACGTCATCAGTCAGCGCTGCAAGGAATACTACAGAACGGACGAAGCCAGGTGATTTCCATTCTGCCTGCTCAGGATCACCATTTAAGAACGGACATTACAGAAGGACGGTAATCCCATTTTCTGGCCACTGAGGAAACGCCCGGAGGGGAGCGAAATGCGTCTGGTCTTTTTGATTTTATTGTTGTTTATTCCTACTGTTCAATTTTATCCCATACGGGAAAATAATTTTTTTACTATTTTTTACCATTTGTGCCCGTTGGTCTATGCTCCAACCAGGACCACCCTGTCTGAAGACCGGGAGGGGGCTACCCCTTTGGGGATACCTGAAGAGTCAGGAGAACATGGGTAGTCAGGGTAGCCTACGAATAACCTGCGATACTACCATATGAGGGCTATAAGCTCTCAAAAAGCATGAGTGTACATCAGCTCTTTCAAATACACTTTTTACTCTAATTTTTGCAATATTGCATTATGTGCTGCGCTTTCTTTAATTTGAGGTACATCTGAAACACAGCCCATGTGCCCATCTGAAAATAAGAAAGTTTTGAACTCAGAGGTGTGCTAGATTACCATTATAAGCACATTATCCACCTATTGCTTCTCCTACGATTGAGGTACACCAAAGGTTGGTACTTGATTGTTGATTATTTTCTACATAAACCCTCATAACACCAACAAATAGATACAATTATAAGATCTTTTGGTAGCAGTTAAAAGCAGGAATCCAAGAAAATGAGTTACTATCAATATGTAAAGATCATCACATGTAGGTGGTATAAGTAAGTTGGTACTCCACTTTATTTGGTTTTAATTGGGGGTAAAAACTATTTCCAATTTCATAGCTTGTAAACATGAGTCATTGTTATTGAGGTGATTTTTGTTTCAGCAGCTGCAACTTTGTTAAAAAATAACCAAATGATTTAATTGTTTTCTATTTTATGAACAGATATGGGTTTATTTTACAATAATGCATATTACTATGTATTGATATAGAAAAACAAAAGCCTAGAACTAACTGGTAAATATTCCAAAATACTTAAAAACTTAACGTGCACATTTTTGCAAAAATGTTTTGTTTTTTTTAAACAAATCTGTATCCTGTTTCATCTGCAGGATACCATTCTATCATTCAGTATTTTCTGAGCATGACTGATGAGATCTAAGCCATGTACTTTTAATAGAGGGAACACCGAGCTCTCTGTCAATGCAGAAATTCTTATCGAAAGTCTAATTATTCAAGCTCAGATGTTCTTGAACGTTTCATTGAATTTCCCCCTTTAGGCTAAGGTCAGACGAAAGCAGTTTTAACGTGCGTTTAGCCGCACGAAATCACGGCCGTGCTAGCAGCAAATGACGTCCAATGCCGGGGAACATACGACGAACGGCCGCACGAAAGTTCGTCTGCGCAACTCAAGTGGCAAACGAACGCATTTTTTCGAGAACGTCAAACCGCTAGTACTGACGTACAGAGTGCGCTGCGTCCGCATAGCGGCGTGTTTGGGAGACGTCAGACGCTGCACACGTCCGGCCAACATAACGTCCAGACGCAAAAAGGGTTTTATTGATGATCCGTACAAAATCACGGACGGAAATGCGCATCGTATGACCGCTATCGCGTATTCCGTGAAAAAATACGTCCATTCGTTCGAACGCACTTTTTCACGGACAACGTGAGAAAAAAGGTTCGTCTGACCCTAGCCTTATTGTATGGAAACTGACTAGTATTTTCATTTTTATGTAACACTGTACAACACTAGAAGTTATCTTCTGGCTTTGTATTTGTTTATTGTAATTACTGATTCCCAGGATTGTGAAAATTGTAGTTTATACACTGCTGAGCAGTGTGTTACATTCATACCGTAATTCAAAGAGAATCGAAAAGTCATGCAAGTTCGGTGACTTTTCGTTCTCTTCTATTCAGTTCGTTTTGCCGATCCCATTTCGGCGACCCTGCGGTGTATTCAGCAAGCACCACAGGGTCCCCGAATTGCAGGGAAAGGCCGCCGCAAACCAAACGAAAACTAACCGCAAGACCCGGCGAATGCACGCCGAAAACCCACAAAAACTTCTGTATTAACCTGCCGAAAACCACGGAAAAACCCGAGCAGGAACCGATCACACGTAGCGAAGCCGCCGGAAAAAGTCGACACCGCAGACGAGTGAAGTGAATAAATTAGCAAAACAGTTTGCATGAATGTTTGAAAAGTGAAACGCTGTTTGCAAAGAAACTACTGAGCGAAAATATCTGAAATTTACATATGAGGTCCAGGGAATGATAATAAAGAGGGCTGTTACAGAAAAAATAAGTAAACTTATTAAAAAAACAAAAAACAATCGGACTTTTTTAAAAAAAAAATACAGAAAAATGCTTAAAATATCCAAAAAAATCTATAAATAAAGAGACTTTTTACTACAGAATTTTATAATGAACGGTTTATTAGATATTGAATTAAA
>RXON01002038.1:0-29750 GCA_009667805.1 Leptobrachium leishanense | reverse complement strand
CAGGGTTTCTGAATCCGGAGACAAAAGCCTGGATGACATGAGTTAGATCTGAGACTCTGTGACCTCTGGCATTCACATCTCATTGTATCAGCGAGCCTGTCCTGTGACATTTCCCTGTGCTCCTGTGATATGTGGGATTACAGTTTGCTTTATGCGCTTCTTTACTTGAAAGGTTGAGTCATGCCTTCATATGAAACTTGCCCTTTCCACCGTCGAGTGGGAGAAAGGAACAGACAGGTCTGTTACTGCAGGAGAAGCCTGACATTTTGCAACAGTTGCAGAGGGAAGAACATCCGAGACGACGTGTTTAAGGGCTGCTGAATGATCGCGAAGCGCACTTTCAAGGTCCGAGCTTTATAAGTTATTATACGTTTCTCTGACTTAAAATTAAACAATGTGGCTCATGTAGAGGTCAGTAATGTTACGAGACGACAAAGTGTGAGCGATACCACATGTTACGACCGTGACTGATAGTTATTTTATGTGTACGGAGCAGAAATGGGCTGTGTGGTGTGGCTAAGGCTGGGGTCAGACGAGCGTAGTGTTCACGTCCGTGATTGCGCCTAAAAGTACGTCCGTGATAGCATGACAGAAAGCCCATTGGAGCCCGACACACGAAGTACGTCTGCACTGAACTGCGGACGCACAACGGCCGGGCCCACACGGACGCAAGGCAGGCAAGAACGTACAACCCCTAGAACGCCGCACAAAGTGCGCTGCGTCCGCATAGCTTTGTGTGTGAGTGATGGAACGTGGTCAGACGGACTGCATTTATACGTCCAGCATTTCTCACGGACAAAATGGTTTTGCCTTTTATTTTATTTTCCCGCCTACATCCGTCAAAATATACGTCAGTGAATAAATGGACTGTGTGGCCACTACTGTGTCTTCCGTACTGACGTACAGTCCGTAGAAATCACGCTCGTCTGACCCTAGCTCTAATGTGACACACAGGGAAATGTGACAAAACAAAAGGTTCATGGAATTTTCTTTCTTCTTAGAAAAGAAATGTATGTTTCAAAGTTTTTGACGGAGGCCGTATTCTAAGGGCCGTGTAATGCTTAGCGATCAAGACTGAGCGGACAAAAAAAACCCCCAGCAAACCAGGAGGAGAGCACAAACACCGCCTATCATATTCAAACACTTCAACAGTAGCTTAAACATTTTCATTTTTTAACAGAGTTTAGGATTAAAAACCTTGTAAAAAAAATTGTGTTGCCTTTAAAAGAAATTTTTGGACCGAAACCGATAGACAAAACTCAGGATACACTTGCAGGGTTATTCAAAAAGATCCAAACAGTCACCGCACGTTCAGTGACTTTTCGTTTCCCACATTTCGGGGCGATTCGGCGATTCCTAGTTCGCCGACCCTGCGGTGTATTCAGCAAGCACCGCAGAACCCCCGTAGTGCAGGGAAAACTCGCCGCAAACCAGAAGAACACTCACCGAAAACCCACAGAAACCGCCACAAAAACCAAGCCGAGCAGCCGGCGATCACAGTGCAGAGCAGCCACCTGGAAAAGCCGACGACTGGGGTGGAGAAAAAAAAAAAAAAAAGTTTGAAAATTGAAACGCTGTTTGCAAAAAAAAATACTGAATGAAAGTGTCTGGAATTTACATATAAGATCCAATGAGTGAAAATAAAAAGGGCTGTTACAGAAAAAAGAAAAAACGATTAAAAAAAAACAAAAAAACATCCAAATGTTTTTTAAAATAAAGAGACTTTTTACTGCAGATTAAAATAAAACCAGAATATTTCGCCTGAATAAACCTGACGAATGAAACCACCGAACAGCAGGGCATTTCGGCAACTTTTCTCTGCTGTTCGGTGTCTATGACTAGATTAACCATTGCTTCTCTATGGGGAATTTCACTGCAGGCGAACAGGCACCATACGTGCAGGCAATTTGCCAATATTTAGCGAACTGCCTGCTCTCAGAATAGCCGAATGGCCCCGAAATGTCCCCGTACGCTGAATTTCAGTGTCCGGTTACGTTTCGGGGCCAGATCGTCTCTCTGAATAACCCTGTTGGTTGAAAAGCGAAAACAACTCCTCTCCCCACCAAGTTATATTGATTTTTATTATTTCTTTTTACTTTTGTTAATTAAAATTCATGAAATTAATCTCAATATTAAGACATTGAAAAATAAGCCAGTAAAAATACCCACACTTTTATTAAATGTGACAGGCCAAAACCGGAAAGAAAATATCTTAATTTGAAGATATTTTTGGTCAAAATTTAGTATGTCACTTTCAATTTATGGTTATTTTGCATCCCAATGCATATATCCAATGAAAGATTTTCCATATATCTATATCAATAGTCATTACATTTCGAATAGTAATGGGTTAATACAGCCCATGTAATGTACATGCTGATTCAGCAATTTGTTACACTCTGTATAGTAATGGGTTAATGCAGCCCATGTA
This sequence comes from Leptobrachium leishanense, assembly GCA_009667805.1. Classification (NCBI taxonomy): domain Eukaryota; kingdom Metazoa; phylum Chordata; class Amphibia; order Anura; family Megophryidae; genus Leptobrachium; species Leptobrachium leishanense. Next base: position 27,319 of record RXON01002038.1, on the reverse strand, counting down.
GGGCCCTATTACACTCTTCGCGCACAATTTTGCGCATGCGCAAAAACGCATTAACGCGAAGGGCAAAACCCTTTGCGCTGAACGTCGTATTACGACGTTCGCGCACAAAATGCGCGTTAACGTCTAATGCGAGTGAACCTGCACGAACCCTTTGCGAGAGAAATGTACTGCGCGCATCCTATACTTAACATTGTGAGCGCAAATGCGTTTGTGCGCTGGTACGCGGATGGTATTACAATCTATGTGCAAAATTTAACAGACAACGTTTACGCGCATAATTTTAACGTCTTTGAAAAGCTGGTGGTAACGGCAAATCTGAACGTCCTGGCCGAAACCAAATACACCAGCACGAAAAAAAAAAAAAAACACAGCGCAGTATAGTTACACATTCTACACATACCCAAACAATAAAACGGAGAGGTTGTGTGTGTTTTTATTATTGCTGAAGCATATATACTCAGATTGATTTTGACAGGTGCAAAAACTGAACTGGAGACAATTGTGGTTCTTAATTCAGATTGGCTCAATCGCGTGGAAAAAAACAGTCCGCACCCCGATTTCTGCGTGCAGCGTTAATGCCCGCGCGTTTTTGTGCGTCTTTTTCTACGCGCGTTATTTTTTGACGGATGAAAAAATGCGCTCAGATCGTAATACCAGTGTTAATTTACACGCATTAACGTTTAATGCTGCATGCGCAAAAACAAAAAGTGCTGCGCTTTCGCGCGGAGAATGTAATAGAGCCCGTAATGTACATGCTGATTCAGCAATTTGTTACACAAAGGCAACAGTAAATTATCTTCCTCCAATTTAATTTGTATTATTGCTATAGAGCCTCTTGGCCTCTCTCGATTTATTTTTCCTGCCCTCTGTCTAAGCTAGATGTGAAGTGGGTAAATGGCTTTGGTTTGGTGGTTTAGGCACTCAGCCCCTTCCTCATCGGCATTGATCAAGTGCGCTTTTATCTGTGGACAGATGGGGAGCACAGCGCAGACACTGGGGGTTATTCAAAGATTACCGAAATGTCATTTTGGTGCTCTCGTTCCCCGCACTTCGGGGGAATCAAATTTCCCCACCCTGCAATGAAATCAGCATTCACCGAAGGGTCCTCGGTGTGCAGGAAAACCCACCAGAACCACAACAAAAAAAACACACTGAACGCGTCGGAAAAGGCCGACGAGCCACGGAAAAAGCTGACGAACAGGGATAAGAAAAAATAAAACAATACGATTCAAAGTGTCAAAAGTGAAACGCTGTTTGCAAAAAGACTACTGAACAAAATGTCTGGAGTTTACATATAAAGATCCAATGAATGATAATAAAAAGGGCTGCTACAGAAAAAAAGAAAAAACACGGAAAAATTATTTTGCCGAAAAAAATCCCAAAAAATGCCTAAAAAGATCCAAAAAAAAAAATCAATAAAACAAATAAACTGATTGCTAGGTATTGAATAAAAAAGGGAATATTTTTAACATTGAAACCTATGGGATTCACCTGAATAAATCTGACAAATGAAAACAATGAGCAGCAGGACAATTCGGCAACTTTTCACTGCTGTTCGGTGTCTATGGGGGATTTCACTGTCGAACAAGCACCGTACTTGATCATAGTTCACCAAAATTTGGCTAAGTGCCTGCTCTCTGAATAGCCGAATGGCCCCAAAAAGGCAACGTACGGGGAAATTCCCTGTTCGGTGATATTTCGGGGCCAGGTCGGTTCTCTGAATAACCTCTACTCACTCTTAACTTCTGTTGTGAGATTAAAACCACTGACAGATTATTCAATCTCTGGCTGCCTTGACAGAAGAAAAAACTCTGGGCACACTCCTTTTCTGCCTCCCATGCAGAGGCAGCGCCAGACTGTTGTACTATCACAGTGCCACCTTGAGGCACCAGCAATCATTGCATCCTACATTTTTGGTTTTAATTTTCGGACAACTTTATTCTTGCGACTGAAAGATGAAAATACCATTTTCATCCAATATATTTCGGCGGTGGAAATTTCGGTGCATCCCTATAAAAAAAAATCATGAATGGGTTAAAAAAAATGAAAGGTATTTTAATATGATAGGTAGTGTGAAATCCACCCCCCCCCCCATTATAAGTGTCAAACCCTGCAAGTCTTTTACTTGCATAGGATGTTAGCCTGTGGAATTTAGCCATTTCCTTAGTGTGCAGGAAAGGGTGTGTGAACAGTGTAAGCTAGAAAAAGCCGTCTCTGAATCAAATGTAGAAATTTTTGTCTCACTGTTGGTTAAACTCTGACGTAGAAATGTATCTGTATTCTGATTGGCTATAAGTTCTTTGAAATCTAATAAAAAGCCTGTCTAAGGAAGGATATTTTAGACAGGATTGACGCTACATTGCTTTGTGGCCGATTTTGTTGTCTCTCGCCATGGTGCAGCGCAGCGCCCTGTTTTCAACTTTGATATATAAGAAGAAACTTGAAAAAGGTTTATTGAAATTTCATAAAATGGTAATTATAGGGAGTTTGTTTTTGTTTGCTTTAAATCCAAATTTATCAGTTGTTGTCTGAAGTGGGATTTGCCATTCGAATGTATCCTTACATTTGCTTGTTCAGATTTTGCGAACTTGCCTCCAGGCTTGTTTTTTGTTTATTTTCCTTGAAGTTAAAGCTATGGTTCAGAGCATGTCGATTTCTTTTTTGGTGCAAGGTTGGACTCTTCGTCTTGGTTTGTTTTTGTCATTTTATGTATTGTAGTAAAATGAGGACCTCACGTGTGTTGTTTGAACTCGCCCGCTGTGTTGAGTATAGTGTATTGTATATGCTGGAAATTGAACTCATAAAAAAAGAAAAGAGATGTTTCTAGTTGTATTGTCTCCGTTCTGTGTCTATCTTGTACTTCAATTCTGGTGTTTCTGGGACGTCCATATCTTGTAATTGTGAGAATTTTATTTTAATTGATTAGATTTTAATTTCTTCTTACATAGACAGTTTTTTCTTTTTCCTCTTATTTTTTTTTATTTTCTTGCGCGCTGCCGCCATTTTTTTTTGCTGCATGTGTTTGCGCGCTGATTCTAAAGGATTTGCAAACTGTTTTTTCTTTCAGATTGCATGTTAGTTTTTGTTTTATTTTTTATTTTGTTTCTTGCCATTGATTACGTCTGTTTATTTAAATGTTTGTCTTTACTAACTATTAATATGTGTTTATCTTTGATGTTTTGGATTTTGTAGTTTTGATAGTGTTTTTCATATGTAATTTATGTATAGGGACTGCTTCTCTTAAAACAGGTTGCTTTGTTTCTATGTGTCTTTTCTGCCTTGCCTCGTGTAAAAAAAAAAAAAAAAAAAAAAAAAGGAACAGGAAATGGAAACAATAGGGCTTTACTTTTACAGTAAATTTCAAAAATGACTGCTTTTTTTATTCTTAGCTTATGTTTGAAAGATGAACATAGAAAGTCAATACTATGACAAGGCAGGTTACATGTGAATGTTATGTTATAAAAGTTGAGGTATGATATATAAAAAAAATGAGTGTATCAAGGTGATGGGCTCAATCTGCCTTAAATATAATTTATACATTTTCCCAAAAGAGGCGTGGTCGGTTATTTTCCTCTGGTCTTTGTTTGAGTCCAGCACTAAGGGATTGACCACACCTTAATATAGGTTATATGTTTTGCCAAAATGGCTGACTGAGATCATTTACAGTGTTTGTGACTTGTATAATGGAATATATATGTAGGTTCATGTTTAGTTGTTTGGAATCTAAGAGGATGAAGTGATATAAAGCTGAAGGATTTGAGTGAAAGTTTAAAGGAAAGCGCCTACAGGTTTAGTAGCGCTGTACAAAGGAAATTAGGCAGATTTCAAATGAGAGAAGGTGGGTTTTTTTTGGTTTTATTTTAGTTGACTAAGGGAGATGGAAGGTTGTAGTTTGATATCTGAGTATTGTTTGATTGTTTCTTTTTCTGCAGTGGTAGCCATGTCTAGTTTTATTTTTTGCTATCTGATGTTTTGTCTTTTGGTGTGAAGTGCAACGACGCATGACTGTGCCCCATTGAATATTCTTGGAGGGAATAAAACAGGTTGTAAAATAGCTGCACAAACACCTCACGTTTGAATGTTTGTTTTAACCAATATCCTTAATAATGATTGTAGTTTTAAATGTTTATTAAGAATCTTTTTCTCTGAGTTTCCTGAGAACTTTGTGCTAATTAACGCATCAAGTTTTAAACATGCCCTTCTATACTTTTTCTTTCCCAGTTTGATATTTTTGTTGTGTTTTTTTTATTTGAATTGAAGAGCATTTTAGAAAAAAAAAGGGTGACCATTGCAAAAGTAAAAGGAAGTTTTCAAATTCTTTTCTTAGCCTCCTCCATTTTCTCTCTCTCATGACCACTCCTTTTTCTTTGTGTCAAAAAAAGTGTTGCATTTTTTTTTCTCCATTTTAAAAGTATTTTAACCATATAAATTTTAAAGTTTTTGACAGGTTAATACATTTTTTTCCCAAGTTTTTTACTTTAGGTGAAAATTACCCATGCATGCCAACTTTGATCAAGCTAGACGGAAGATTATTGAATACCAATATTGATAAAGCTGTTGGGAATTGAAGGAAATTTGCTCAAACACATTATCATTTCACATTGCAAGGTTACATCAACCAGATAAGGAATTATCAGACACCAGGCAATAAAACATTCTAGTTTATCGACAACTCATCAATAAATCATGCGATTAAAGAAGATCATTGATTTGGAAATAAAACTTAAGACATGTCAGTTTTATAAAACTGTTATTTTCAACCAATGAGGCTAGGGTCAGACGAACGCATTTTCGCGTTGTCTGTGAAAAAGTGCGTTCGAACGAATGGACGCATTTTTTCACGGAGTATGCGATAGCGGTCATACGATGCGCCTTTTCGTCCGTGATTTTGTACGGATCATCAATAAAACACTTTGTGTCTGGACGTTATGTTGGCCAGACATTAGCAGCGTCTGACGTCTCCCAATCATGCACACACGCCTCTAGCCGACGCAGCGCACTCTGTACGTCCGTACTAGAGGTTTGACGTTCTAGGAAAAATGCGTTCGTTTGCCACTTGCGTTGCGCGGACGAACTTTCGTGCGGCCGTACTTCGTGTGTTCCCCGGCATTGGACGTCATTTGCTGCTAGCACGGCCGTGATTTTGTGCGTCTAAACGCACGTTAAAACTGCTTTCGTCTGACCCTAGCCTAAGACAGAAGACAAAGAAAGATAATGTATTTTTATATGCTGATGGATTGTCTTTGTGTTGTCGTCTAAGTGATAATTATTTTATATTTTATTATTTTTGTTGTTTGGTTACAATCAATATTGTTCAAATTCCTTGACACATTTAGGATTATTGAAGATCACATCCAATTAAAATTAGAGTTAATGTATTTAGGAACATATAATTTAATGCATTTGCATAAATACGTTTCATGACATATATAGTGGTAAATGGAAAGTTTTAATTCGGTAAAATTAATGTGGTTTTTATTTTTTGATTTCATTTGAGGATTGGTGTGTTTTATAAACACCAGGTTTGTTTCAAAACACCGAACAAGACTGAATAGGATAGTAATTAAATATTTTTTTTGATATTTAAAATGGGTGGAATATGCACTTCGGCCATTTCCCTTTTGAGCCGAAGTTGCGTATATATATTTTTCTCTAACAAGGAGTCAGAAGTAGTATAATTTTTTTATTGCATGAGGCCGATAGGCTTCGCGGGGAAATTTTAAAATTTATTATCTGTGTCTTTTCTTGTGTAAATTAACATTTTTATTGTTTTCGTGCACTTATGAGTGACAATGAATGAATGGATGTATATGATTTGCGGGGTATACCATATTTTTTCTTTATTGTTGCTAAAACCGTATCACATCATCAAGAAACCTGACAGTCACAATGACTGCATATGGAACGAATCATGGACATTTTGTGTCAAGGTCAAAGGTAATAAGCAACCAGCGCAAAGAGACAGCTTGTTCAGGAGTCCCTATGGTGGGAGCTCTGATGACATTCAATGATTATGCGTCTCAAGCTGGGATGTTGAAAAAAAGACCACACCTTGATCTCGGACTGTGGACTACGGTATTAGATTATGGAATATTATTTTTTTTATTTAATCCCCTAGATAAGTGTGAGAAAGGATTTGATTTGTGAAAATGAGAATGTATTTCTTGAGTGTGTGTGTGAATGCAGGTGTGTATGTGTTTTGTGGAGTGAAGCTGAACATAGGAAAACACACAGATATAGATCTGACTCATGTTGATTTATTAGATGAATGAACTTTTACATTCAAGTTATTATACTTTTCTTGTTCGGTGAATTATATTTTGGGAAATGGGAATAAATAGTTATTTAATGTCTAGATTAGGTATTTTTGCTTACGCTCCAAGTGTAGTTCGCTGGAAGAGTGAATCTAGATAGATAAGTGTATTTTATGCTCATAAAGGGCATCCTTGGGGAATCCTTTTCGTATATTGCACAGGTATTAGGCGAGGATACTATGGCCCGGTATAATTAGTTTAATTGTCTAGTTTGTTTCATCCCTTTTTGTGATCACGATTGTATATGTGATCAATGAGACGATTGAAAGGTATTTTATTATGATAGGTAGGGTGAAATCCACCCCCCCCCCCCATTATAAGTGTCAAACCCTGCAAGTCTTTTACTTGCATAGGATGTTAGCCTGTGGAATTTAGCCATTTCCTTTGTGTGCAGGAAAGGGTGTGTGAACAGTGTAAGCTAGAAAAAGCCGTCTCTGAATCAAATGTAGTAATTTTTGTCTCACTGTTGGTTAAACTCTGACGTAGAAATGTATCTGTATGCTGATTGGCTATAAGTTCTTTGAAATCTAATAAAAATCCTGTCTAAGGAAGGATATTTTAGACAGGATTGACGCTACATTGCTTTGTGGCCGATTTTGTGGTCTCTCGCCAGGGTGCAGCGCCCTGTTTTCAACTTTGATCTATAAGAAGAAACTTTAAAAAGGTTTATTGAAATTTCATAAATTGGTAGTTATTATAGGGAGTTTGTTTAAATTTATCAAAAAACAGTTGAAAGCCTGAAAGTATTAAGACCTGTTCTCTAAAGGGTTCAAATCTGGTAAAATCTTTAAATGTATGAGCTATTGTTAAAGTCTTGTAACAGGATTATTCAAAGAGATTCGAAAAGTCACCGCATGTTTGGTGACTTTTCGTTCCCTGCACTTCGGGGCGATTCAGCAATCCTAGTTCACCGACCCTACGGTGTATTCAACATGCACCGCGAGGCCCCCCGTAGTGGAGGGAAAACTCGCCGCAAACACACTGAACACTCACCGCAAACCCGCCGAACATTCACCAAAACCCGCAGTAACAGCTGGATTAACCACGCCGAAGAAACCCGACTAGCCGCCGATCACAGCACAGAGCAGCTGCCGGAAAAAGCCGACACGCAGACGAACAAGGTGGGGAAAAAAAAAAAAAAAAACAGTACGCTTGAAAGTTTGAAATTTGAAACGCTGTTTGCAAAAAACTACTGAACGAAAATGTCTAGAATTTACATATAAGATCCAATGAATGATAATAAAAACCTCTCCAGTAAGTGTCCTTGGGCAAGACACCTAACGGTACATACTCACCACCCAGGACATACTTGAAAACGAGAGAAATCTCAATGTATCCTTCCTGGTACAATTCTTTCTAAAAAAAAAAAAAAAAAAAGGCTGTTACAGGAAAAAAAAAAAAAAAAAATTCCAAAAGATCCTAAAAAAAAAATCTATAAAGAAACTTTTTGGTGCAGAATAAAATAAACGGTTTATTAGATATTGAATTAAAAATGGAATATTTTTAACATTGAAACCTATGGGATTTTCCTGAATAGAGCGGTCAAATGAAACCACTGAACAACAGGGCAATTCGGCAACTTTTCCCTGCGGTTTTGTGTTCTCTGAATAGACGAAGCATTGCTTCTCTATGGGGATTTCACTGCCCTCGAACAGGCACCGTATGTGCAGGCAATTCGCCAACATCTGGCGAACCGCCTGCTCTGAATAGCCGAATGGCCAAGAAAGGTAACTGTATGCTGAATTTCAGTGTTCGGTTACATGTCGAGGCCAGATCTTTGGATAACCCTGTATGAGTTGGTGTGCTCTCCTCCTGGTTTGTTGTATTTTTTGTCTTGAGAAGCACCCACTTTCTGTGCTTTGTTAAGGCTGATGGCTGCCTTCTTGGTGTGGTTTATGTACAGGTGAAACTCGAAAAATTAGAATATGGTGCAAAAGTTCATTTATTTCAGTAATGAAACTTAAAACGGTGAAAGTAATATATGAGACTCATTACATGCAAAGCGGGCTAGTTCAAGCTGTTATTTGTCATAATTGTGATGATTATGGTTACAGCTCATGAAAACCCCAAATCCACAATCTCAGAAAATTAGAAAATTTTGATGTGGTGCAATATATTCTAGGCTCAAAGTGTCCCACTCTAATCAGCTAATTAAGCCATAACACCTGCAAAGGGTTCCTGAGCCTTTAACCCCTTAGTGACCGGGCGGTTTTACACAAATCCGTCCTTTAGTGACCGCTGCTGTTTTTACGTTTCAGCGCTGTTAGTGTTTAGGACAAATTTTCCTCTTACTCGTTTATGCAACCTACACATATTTTACACTGTTTTTCTCGTCATTAAATGGACTTTATAAAGATACCATTTTTTTTTCATCATTTCATATAATTTACTATAAAAAAAACATTGTGGGGGGTGGAGCTAACTACCGACGAGGAAGGTCACGTTCTGAGGAGCTCCTCGACCATAGAAGCTTATGTGACATATTTTGGTGATTCCCTCATGGGATTTAAACGTACTGGACGGTGACAGGAGGTCCCTACAGCCCTCTGACTCGGACTGGGATCTTGCTGAGTCGTGCTAGGTGGAGATCTTGGAGTGCGGTGACTTTGGGCTAGCTCGGCTATCTGCGTGCGGCGGCCATCTTGGGCCTATTCATCCCTGCTCCGGCCGTGCTGAGTGACATTCTCCCTCTGACACAGCGGGTGATGTCTCCCTAGACCTGTCGCGGCGCTTTGGATTGTGGTGCGATATTTATCTAGCCCGGACGGAGGTGATACAGCAGGGAGAGGCTTACTGCGGAAACACACGCCTGGCGGCCATCCTGGTGGATTCTCCCCGGCAGAGATACTCCCGGTGGATTAGTGACCCAGACTGCCGCATCTCCATGGGTAAGAAGTCGGGTAAGAAGCCCTTCCCATTAGAAGGCCCACGACAGCTGGACATCCGAGATGCGCTGGGAGAGGGCAGGCGTAAGAGACAGGGAGAACCCATACATACCGATCTCCCACGATGAGCTCGTCCGAGGAGGAGGACCCATACTGGTCGGAGGCCTCGGTGGTGGCGCGGCACTCGCCCCGGGCACCAGAGGCAGGCAGACGGTCAGCTGCGGAACCCAATGGTCGGAGGACCCCGGTGGCGCGCCGACTCGAGTCTTCTGGTCCCCCTGTCCCTGCGGAGGTTACTCCGACTGCTCCTGGGAGGCGAAGAGACGCGGACCGCGTGTCCTTCACTAGGGACGATATACGTGGCCTACTGGGAGAAGCACTTGAGGAGATGAGAGCGGTGTGGCGCGCGGACTTTGCGGCCTTAACAACAGAATTGACGGATGTCAAAAGGGAGGCTGAAGACAGTAGAGGCCCGGGTTGAAGAGATAGGAGCGTCTGGGTCGCTCCTCGCGCCACAGGTGGATTCACTGCAGTCGCAGGTGGCGGCGCTCACGGGAGCCGTGGAGGCGGCTGAAAACCGCCATCGCCGGAGAAACGTTCGTATCCGGGGATCCGGAGACGATAGCCGATGATGCCCTGCTACCGCTTATTAACAAGTTGGCGTTGCACGTGATCGCTGCGCCGTCCGGGACTGTTTTTCACAACGTTTTCCGACTACGTAAGGCGACTACAGCTCCGGTGGACTCCCCCCGCGATGTGCTAGCGGTGGCGGGAAATGAGACAGATAAACGGCGCCTGATGTCGGCTCCCGCAGCTTGAACCCCAATTGTTTTTGAAGAGATGGTTTTGTCACTGTTTAACGATCTTCCTTTTGTGACCTTGATAGCTCGCCGGCAATTCCGAGAAGTCTCGGCGTTCCTGAGGAACCGTGGGGTTAGATATAGATGGGGGGTTGCAGGTTCTATGTACATAAATTATGACAAACTGTCTCACCTGGTGTCCTCCCCTGAGCCGCGTGGTCCCTGCTTCACTCCCTGGACCTCTCCCTGCCCCGGTGTCCCCAGCCTTGTCCCTGGGGGTTCCTCCCCTCCGATGCTAGATCCGGGATAGAATCGGACGTGGAATGGCACAGCCTGGTGCTTTAAACTAACAGGATTCTGCTCTCATTCCGCTTTCTCCCCTCTTTGTGATACGGACCGTTCTGCTTCTCGCTGATATTTGCTATTTTTCTTTTTTGATGCCGTCTATTGCCTTCATGAAAGTCGGAGACTTTTCTAACTATATGGGGTATGTTTCACTTATAGCGAACTCTGTTGGGGGTTTTCTTTCTCTCTCCTATATTTTTACAAACTAGATGCCTTTCGCAGCCTTTTTCATACCTTTCTGGTTTTTGGGTATTGCGCAGAGGATATTTTTATTTGCAGAAGACCTGTTTTTGTTTTTCTCATATCTATGGATGTATCTTAATGGTCTTATGGCTTTTGTGTGACATATTAGATGACTTAAGGAGGCCCTGCAAGGCCTTCATTTTATATTTGTTCTATACCTTATGTGGGAGAGGCTGAACCCGATGGACGCATGTCTTTTTTCAGCCTATATAACTATGTAACTATGTAACCTATTGTTGCAGCATTCGTAAATAATTCTCTTTTTTCTTTTTCCCTTCTTCTCTCCCTTTTCTGCCCCCCCCCCCATTTTGTTTTGGCTTTACTGGGTTGTCCTAGGGGAAGAGCTTTTCCCCGGGTGCCCAGGCCTGGTGCCATTAACCCCCATGGCCTTTTCCCGTGTTTTTTAACCAGTTGGGAATGTGCCAGAGGCGGCACTAATATGGCCTTTGCCATCTTTCCCCACCCCCCCTTTTTTTTTTGCTCTCCTTTTTAATTATATTTGATGACTTTCGATGTTGATATTGCTATCTATACGCCTTGTAGTTTCGATGCATATGATTCCTGATGATCTTTTCTTATGCTATGCTGTTTTTCTTTATTTTCTTTACACTGAGTTATTGCAGACGATTATATGCGGCCCTGCGAGGCCCTCACTTTACGTTTTACTTGTATGATGACTTATTTCAAAATAAAAAAAATTTGAATACAAAAAAAAAATAAAAAAATAAAAAAAAAACATTGTGAAATATGACAAAAAAAAAAAATTGAAAAAAACACCACTTTTTCGAACTTTGACCCCCAAAATTTCTTATGTATCAACAACCGTCAAAAAAATTTAATTCCTTAGTAGTTTCTAAATTTAGTTCTGAGTTTAGCAATACCCAATGTTTACATATTCCTCGCTTTTCTCCTTATCTTATGCAACAATAAGTGCAAGTAGCACTTTGCCATTTCCAAAGAGTTTATTTTCAAAACTAGTGATAGTGACATTGTAACACTGATATCCGTCACTAATTGCTGAATGACCCTCCACATATACATATTTTTTTAAAGTACACAAATCAAGGTATTAAACTTGGGGTATTTTGACTCTTTCCATGCAAACCATTTTACCACAAATCTATGCCAAAGTTTGAGAAAAAAAAAGTTTGTGATTTTTTTTTTTAAAGCAATTTAAGAATACATGTACTGTGAACTTTAAGGTTTACTGCCAAAAAACACCCCAAAATATGTTCAGCAACATCTTCTGAGTAAATTGATACCACCCATGTATAGGTATGTCGGGTCATTTGGGGGCTAATAGGCCTTATTTGGGGGGGTGCGCATTTCAGTTTTCCAACTTGGAATTTTCACATTTCGTCATCATGCACCCATGTCCTATTTGGGACATTTTTGAAGCCGGCCAAAGTAATTTACTCCCATCAAACCATAGATTTTTAGAAAGGGCACACCCTAGGGTGCTTCAAAGAGTTGTATTTTAACACTTTCCATGCACTAGCTCTATGTCAAACTTTCAGGTAGTCACTTTTTGTGTTATTTTTTCACACACATTGTACTTTAGGCATGAATTGTCAAATCCAGTTATGGGTTACTGCCAAAAAACACCCCAAAATATGTTCAGCAACATCTTATGAGTAAATTGATACCACCCATATATAGATTTGTTCTGTTGTTTTGGGGTGCTACGCCAATCTTTTGACATGTGCTTGTCAATTTTCTAATTTGACATACAGTATCTCTTTGCTTATCTTCTTTTTAGGGGCCTTTTTACATACCAATTTTATGAACGTGCATATATTTGGTAAGCTAACACCCCAAAGTATTGTAAATGGAGTGTTTTTATGCCATGGATGCAACCGTTTGCTCCAAACAAATTGGATACTGTTTGGTGGTCATTTTTCATTTTCACACCCACAGTTTTGGACTGTGATTTAGGAGACACTGTTGTTTGTTACTGCATGAAAACTCTCCAGGTTGTTTTCTGCAAGGTCTCCTGAGTACACCCATGTCCCCCATGCATAGGTTTGCCAGGATTTTGGGAAGGTTCAAATACAATTTTTATGACTTTGTCATTGGAGTTGAAATTGAGATTATTTCTTCAGCTAGGCCTAGCTTTGGTTTTGGGTCTACCGCATACCCCAGTTTGAATTATTGCCAGAAAATTGTTTATATTTGTTATGTTGACACCCCAAGGTATTGCATATGGAGTGCTTTGATGCCATGGATGCAACGGTTTTAGCCCAAAACATTTGTTTTTACGCCCACATTAGATTTGGACTGTGATTTAGGAGACACTGTTTGTTACTGCATGAAAACTCTCCAGGTTGTTTTCTGCAAGGTCTCCTGAGTACACCCATGCCCCCCCATGCATAGGTGTGCAAAGATTTTGGCAAAATACAGCACCAATTGTAGAACATAAAAATGTACGAATAAAATGTAAAAGTCTGGTGCAGTAAAAGAAAAAAAAAACTAAACTGAACTAACTAACGTGAGTGTGAGAAAAAATAGAAAAGAAAAAAAAACAAATCACAGATCACGCACAGTGTGATATATCTTGAAACAGTCCCCAAGACACAGACCGGGTTGTCCAGGGCATTCTGGGCAGTAAAAGATTGTGTCTCTCCTCTGTCCTCTTGAAACACACCCTGCATCTTTTTTGGGGTTTCTGTTTGCCCTCAGTAGGGGGGATTTTATAAATAAAATGTGTAGCCCCAACTCTGTCCCCCATCACCGCCGGGGAGCAGGTGCATCCTGGTACAAAACCCCGAAATGACCTGGAGCTGAAACTGTAAAAAGGACAGCGTCACTCCGGGGTTTGCCTTTTTGCAGAGCAAAAAGGCATTGTGGGTTGCAATTTGCATCAGGTAAATTGCAACCTTTTTGTACCAGGCCCTTGACTTCCGCATAATCTGGTAGGTCTGGAGCAGCTGATCTGCCACATCAACCCCACCCATATGCCGGTTATAGGCTTTGATGCACACTGGCTTCCTGATGCGCTCAGCTCTGCCACGTACAGAGACCTCCACAGACCTCTCAGTGTGGATGGTGGATAGAAGGTATACATCCTTCTTGTCTCTGTACTTGACCGCCAACAGCTCCTCTTGGCGCAGAGCTGAGGTCTCCCCCCTTTTTAACCGGGTGCGGACAAGCTGTGCTGGGAAACCTACGCGGTTCTTGCGAACAGTACCGCATGCTGCTGTATCAAAACAATACAGCAGCTTGAACAAAGGGACACTCGTATAAAAATTATCAACATACAAGTGGTACCCTTTGTTCATCAGGGGAAAAAGTAGGTCCCACACAATCTTGCCACTGGTTCCCATGTGTTCTGGGCAACCTGGAGGGTCAAGGCTACTATCCTTTCCCTCGTACACCCGGAAGGCCTGAGTATACCCACTCTCGCTGTCACAGAGCTTATACACCTTCACTCCATACCTGGAGCGTTTGGAAGGAATATACTGCTTGAATCCCAGCCTTCCCTTGTATTTCAGGGATTCATCCACGCAGATATTCCTTCCAGGTGTATAAGCCTCTGCAAACCTGGCGGCGAAGTGGGTAATCAGGGGGCGGATTTTATACAGCCTGTCAAACTGGGGATGCTCTCTAGGGGGGCACAGGCTGTTGTCACTGAAGTGCATGAAACGCAAAATGTTTTAATACCTTCTACGTGACATTGATTGGGGGTAAATGGGGGTAGAGCAGATGGGGCTACTGCTCCAGTAGGAGCGAATTGAGGGCTTCTTTATGATGCCCATCAGCATAGTAAGTGCCCAGAATTTCAGAAATTCTGGCACATTTAGCGGGGTCCATTGCTGCCTTGCCAAGTAGGAGTCTGGCTTCGCAGCACAATGCTGATGGCATACAGATTTGATTGGGCCACGATGTGGCCCAACAAATCATCCCCCATAAACACCTGCAAAAACTGTGTGGCGGTAAATCTTGCAACATCAATATTGATGCCAGGATTTGCCGTGAAAGGAGGGATATCTGGCCTCTGGCGATGAGGCACTACCCACTCCTCAGCTGGAGCTGTGCGTCTCCTGCTGGCAGGTGGTGACCCAGGATCTGCATCAGAAACATCACTAGATACATCAGCCAGCGTAGATGATGTATCTAGCGACGTCTCTGAGCAGTTGGCGGGGTCGAAATCAGGGTCTGAGTCTGACGCCAGGATGGCATATGCCTCCTCGGCGCTGTACACCCTCTCAGACATTATATATAATAGATTATAAAATTTTATAATTATTATATATATATATAAGCGGATTATTGGTTCTTAGAAGAACCGTTGGGTTTCACAAGAAAATACAAATAAACACCTAAATCTCTCTAAATCCCTCTAAACCTGCCTCAATTCTTCTAAATCTCCCTAAAATCTCTCTAAATCTGCCTCAATTTTTCTAATCTCACTAAATCTCACTAAAATCTCTAACCTGTCAAATCTGATCTCTCTCTCTCGCTCACCAAAACACAAGTGAGGAGAGGGAGGGAGAATCACAGAGGTCAGAGCCAATATTTACAAAATATTGACCTGACCAATTAGAAATTTTATTTTGATTTTTTAGAACTTCTGATTGGATGTTGCTAGCCTGCCTCTCTGATGAGGCAGGCTAGGAACATCCCACTCAGCCCCAAGATGACCCTGCCCTTAGAAGGGCAGCGCCATCTTGGCTGTCAGTTTATACCTTTTTATTTAACTTTTTTTTACACTTTTTTTTACTCTGCTGGGTGCCTTGATCCCTCGAGGCACCCAGCAGAGCACCTGATCACTCATGTGATCTATTATGTACTGAGTGCCACGATACCTCGTGGCACTCAGTACTTCCTGCCGCTACCGGAAGTGATCGCTCGGGGGAGCGATCACGGACGGACCGGCGGCAGGTAAGCATATTGCAAGGATGCCTCAATGTCGAGGCATCCCTGCAATATACACAGAGCAGCTGGAAGCGATCCGATCGCTTCCAGCGCTCTCTAGAAGTGCCGGGCACCTCTCCGGTAAAACCGGATGTTGATCGCTCCCGGGGAGCGATCACAAGGTGCCCCGGCACTTGTAACCGCCATTGCATGGATGCCTGGACTCCCAGGCAGCCTGCAATGGCGTTTGAGCTGCTGGAAGCGATCCGATCGCTTCCAGCGCTCAAAAGACCGCAGGACGTACCATGTACGTCAGCAGGTCTAAAAGAAACCCGCGGCCATGACGTACATGGTACGTCCAAGGTCCCTAAGGGGTTAAATGATCTTTCAGTCTGGTTCAGTAGGAATCACAATCATGGGAAAGACTGCTGACCTGACAGTTGTGCAGAAAACCATCATTGACCCCTCCATAAAGGAGGGAAAGCCTCAAAAAGGTAACTGCAAAAGATGTTGGATGCTCCCAAAGTGCTGTATCAAAGCACATAATAGAAAGTTATTTGAAAGGGAAAAGTGTGGAAGAAAGAGGTGCACAAGCAGTAGGGATGACCGCAACCTGGAGAGGATTGTCAGGAAAAGGCCATTCAAAAGTGTTGGGGACTTTCACAAGGAGTGGACTGAGGCTGGAGTCAGTGCATCAAGAGCCACCACACACAGACGGATCCTGGACATGGGCTTCAAATGTCATATTCCTCGTCAAGCCACTCCTGAACAACAAACAATGTCAGAAGCGTCTTACCTGGGCTAAAGAAAAACAGACCTTGTCTGTTGCTCAGTGGCTCCAAAGTCCTCCTTTCTGATGAGAGCAACCTTTGCATCTCAATTGGAAACCAAGGACCCAGAGTATGGAGGAAGAATGGAGAGACACACACACTGCAAGATGCTTGAAGTCCAGTGTGAAGTTTCCACAGTCTGTGTTGATTTGGGGAGCCATGTCATCTGCTGGTGTTGGTTCACTGTGCTTCATTAAGTCCAGGGTCAACGCAGCCGTCTACCAGGAGATTTTGGAGCACTTCATGCTTCCTTCCGCAGACGAGCAGTCAGGTGCGCTGTGTGTGGTGAGCAGGGTAGTCCGGTTTGCAGCAAATGCAGGTTGCAGGGCACAGTTTAGTTTATTTTATACACAGGCAGGACAAAGGAATATACAGGACTAGAACTAAAAGATATGACTAGACACAGGAACAATACAAGAAAAGGAGCTGACAGGACTAAGAGGAAAATGAATAAACTAGACACAGGCTGGATACAGAGGGGCAAGACATGAACTAGACACAGGCTGAATACAGAGGGGCAAGACATGAACTAGACACAGGCTGAATACAGAGGGGCAAGACATGTACTAGACACAGGCTGAATACAGAGGGGCACGACATGTACTAGACACAGGCTGAATACAGAGGGGCAAGACATGTACTAGACACAGGCTGAATACAGAGGGGCAAGACATGTACTAGACACAGGCTGAATACAGAGGGGCAAGACATGTACTAGACACAGGCTGAATACAGAGGGGCAAGACATGTACTAGACACAGGCTGAATACAGAGGGGCAAGACATGTACTAGACACAGGCTGAATACAGAGGGGCAAGACATGTACTAGACACAGGCTGAATACAGAGGGGCAAGACATGAACTAGACACAGGCTGAATACAGAGGGGCAAGACATGAACTAGACACAGGCTGGATACAGAGGGGCAAGACATGAACTAGACACAGGCTGGATACAGAGGGGCATGACATGAACTAGACACAGGCTGAATACAGAGGGGCAAGACATGAACTAGACACAGGCTGGATACAGAGGGGCAAGACATGAACTAGACACAGGCTGAATACAGAGGGGCAAGACATGAACTAGACACAGGCTGAATACAGAGGGGCATGACATGAACTAGACACAGGCTGAATACAGAGGGGCATGACATGAACTAGACACAGGCTGAATACAGAGGGGCAAGACATGAACTAGACACAGGCTGAATACAGAGGGGCAAGACATGAACTAGACACAGGCTGAATACAGAGGGGCAAGACATGAACTAGACACAGGCTGAATACAGAGGGGCAAGACATGAACTAGACACAGGCTGAATACAGAGGGGCATGACATGAACTAGACACAGGCTGAATACAGAGGGGCAAGACATGAACTAGACACAGGCTGGATACAGGGGCATGACATGAACTAGACACAGGCTGAATACAGAGGGGCAAGACATGAACTAGACACAGGCTGAATACAGAGGGGTATGACTGGAACTAGACACTGGATACAAAGGGGTACTTACACAGAAGCAGGATACAAACAGACAGATTGCAGGACACGGGCAGATACACAAATAGCAGAGGGTCTATGGTGGAGGTGGCAACAAATGGGTCTTGGTACAGGGGTCAGCAGGAGTCTATATGAATGGTGGAAGTCTTTGGGAGAAACAAAAGTCCTTTAGGCAAAATGAGGAGATAATCCAAATAGCAACAAAACGTCCAGATAATCAAAGCAAGGGTCTTGAGAAACAGGAGTCCAGTAGGGAAGGCAAGGGGGTCTGGAATGCAGGTACAGGCAGGTTCACACAGCGAGTGACTCAGTGGTCAGACGTTAATGCTGAAGTGGGGCGCATTGGGCGTAGTCTCCCTATATGGAGACCAGGGCAGGTGAGGGGTAATTAAACTCAGGGACAAACATATGGGAAATACTGGGCTGGAGGATGGGGAACTGGATGAAAGCGAGGGCTAGATGGGAAACCTGGAATGGAACAGAACAGGGAAGTTGGTGGCTCAGACCCTTTTGTGGCGTCTGCGGCGAGGGACCTGACACGAGCTTTATGGGGATGCGGACTTCATTTTCCAGCAGGACTTGGCACCTGCCCACACTGCCAAAAGCACCAAAACCTGGTTCAATGACCGTGGGATTACTGTGCTTGATTGGCCAGCAAACACATCTGACCTGAGAACCTCATAGAGAATCTATGGAGCATTGCCAAGAGAAAGATGAGAGACATGAGACGGAACAATGCAGAAGAGCTGAAGGCCGCTATTGAAGCATCCTGGTCTTCCATAACACCTTAGCGGTGCCACAGGCTGATAGCTTCCGTGCCACATTGCCGCATTGAGGCAGGAATTGCTGCAAAAAGGGGCCCAAACCAAGTACTGAGTACATCTGCAGCTTATACTTTTCAGAGGTCCCATATTGTTCTATGTACAATCCTTGTTTTATTGATTGCATGGAATATTCTCATTTTCTGAGATTGTGGATTTGGGCTTTTCATGAGCTGTAACCAGAATCATCACAATTATGACAAATCACGGCTTGAACTGAGTCTCATATATTAGTGTCACCTTTTAAGTTGCATTACTGAAATAAATTAACTTTTGCACAACATTCTAATTTTTCGAGTTTCACCTGTTTATGTTTTAGACACATTTTTTCCTTTTTTAGTCTTAGGCCCCCTTCACACCTAAGCGTTTTACAGCGCGCTCCTGCGCGGTGTAAAACGCTTAAACAATGAAATCCAATGATTTCCTACGTGGGCATGTCACACCTAAGCGTTTTAAAGCGTGCAGGAACGCACTTTAAAACGGCCGACGCAAAAAGAAGTCCGGGAGCTTCTTTTCGGGCATACAGCAGCGCGTTCGCGGCCATATCATAGCCGCGAACGCGCTGCAACGCGCGTTCGCACATTTTTTTGTATGCGCGAACGCGCGTAAAAAAAACGTGCGCATTGCGCGACGCAGCGCTACGCCCAGGTGTGAACCCAGCCTTAAGAAAGACACCATCCTTTTGCCGACATCTTCTCACTAAAATAAAAAAAGAAAGAAATGAAAAGTTTAAATTTGCTTTTGTTTTTAACCCTTTGGATGTGGAAGACGTACGGGGAACGTAATGGGAATTCCCCGCTATATATGGAGGACGTTCCCCACACGCCATTCGCTAAAGGGGCTCTTCCCTCCTTATACTTACCTCTCCCTCCGAGTTCCACCGGTCTGGAAAGGTTTAATTTACGAACCCACGAACACGCAGTCCCCAATGTGGTGGTGCACCATCTTGCTAGAAAATGATGGCTGCTTGAAGGTCATATAGTTGCGGTGCCGCGTAAGAGATGGCTCAATTCCCTGGCCACCTCGTCCACCAGATAACCCCATAGAAAGAAGTGGAGGGGAGGGTTATGTTAAAGATATGGTGTCTGGAACAAAGGTACAAAGGGACGTCACTAATCTAAAGCAGAGGATCACTGAGGCCACCATTGATGAGGGGAAGCTACAGCCAACATGGCAAGAAATCCAGTAACGTCTTGATGTGCTTCGTGCAACTCATGGTGCCCATATAGAGGTGTATTAAATGAGGCAAAAAAAAAAACCCTTAAATATATACGTCTCATTTTGTAATAATTTCCACTTATCGGTCTTTTCATTTGCCTTTGGAATAAATTTTTAAAATTACAAAGAGACTATGGACACCCTGTATTATGAATCTGCAGAGTCTGCGGTAAAAAAGGATATATAATATGTCTGGGTCGTACAATAAAACGGGACTTCAGATTGCGTTTAAACAGGATGAGCAAAGACTGTAAAAATTTGCTTACCGCACGGGGGGGGGGATGGTCCAGTAGTGAAGCGGTGAAACACAATCCAGTTATTTATCTATTTATTTCAAAGAAAGGTACCCCCTGTAGTGGGCAGCTTTCTCTATAAAAGTAAAATAAATATTTGTAAATAATACAATTTAATCCATTTTAGTTTTTTTTTTTTTTAATTCTCTGTAAAAGTGAAGAAAAAAAGGGGTTTTTTTTGTTTTAGTTTCCCGGAGAAACATGGTAGAAAAATAACTAAATATTTGTAAAAAATAAAAATGTAAAAAGGGTTTTTTAATAACATAATTTTTCTAATAAAATTAGGCATCCCGGGGGCGTGGCCAGCTGCTGATTGAGAAGGACGCGTGTCTCAGGAGCTCCGACCCGTCCTTCTCTAAGTGGGTTCCTTTTGGCACTTTTAGCTGGTGAAATTTGACTTTCTGGAGCCCAGGGCAGCTGGCCATCGGCGACGTGTTGTCCGGGGCCCGTTCTGTCCCCCCCTCGGACCAGAGACTGAAGCTGTGTGACTTTTTGGCCTTCGTCCTGAGAGATCCGCTGTCGACCATCTTGCGGCCTACCTTCTGGCTCCAGCCCGGGCCTGGCATTATCGCTGATTCGCTCTTTTGAAGTGCTCCGTGCACAGGCGGACGCCCGGGGTGAGCTGTGAGAACAGAGAGGGCCCCCTCCTCTCGGCCACTCCGAGGGTCCGCACGACAGCGACAGCTGAAACGGGTGAGCGTGGACTACGTGATACCACCTCCTCTGCCTTTACCGAGATGGCCCTGCTATTGGGCTTGGATGCTTGCCTGGCGATGCTGGACGCAGAGGATGGAACCGGCCCGCTTACGAAGGGTCTATGGAGACGCCTGATGGCTGCACTGCGGGCTGGCAGGGGAGTGGAAACTCCGAGTGGGGGTGCTTTTTTGGAGGCCTTACCTGCCGAAGTTGTGAATGGCTGTCTGGATGACGCAGGCGGAGGTACGACACGCTGAAGATGGAGGCTTATATGCAGTGCAGTTTGCTGACCACCTGCCACCGACTGCCACCCGGGGTCCTCTTGGGGATGATATGCTGGAGGCTACCGGGCTCTCTGTTGGAGCTGCAACCGACAAGATGATAGCAGTTTTCCCCCAGGGGTCCCTGGACCGGTTGCGCTGGGCGGATCTGATGGGCCCTCTGCCGAGACGGTGCTGAGCCAGCCTCGCACTCTGCTGCTGGAGCCTTACAAACTGCTCCATGACAGAAGTCCCTCTCGAGCTGGATCTTCAGGCATCCTCTGCGACGCTGGGCTTGGGATCCAGACGCCACTGTTCAGAGACACTGGCTGATGCATTTTTGTTGGACAACGGACGGACCAGCTTCCCCACCGAATTCTTTGATGTTGGGCCTGACACACTGTTTTACGGGCACGTAGCATTCTTGGTGTTTTTTTCCGCGCCCCCCATACTAAGATTTTTTTTTAATGAGACCCCGCACTTTTTTGTTGTTTTGCTGTCCCTCCCTTTTGTAACCCCCACCCACTTTGTTTTGGTGTCACTGGGTTTTCCTAGGGGCAGGGCTGCGGCCTGGAGCCCGACTTTGTCCCAGGTGCCCAGGCCTGGTGCCATTTACCCCTGTGGCCTTCTCCAGAGTTTTTTTGGCCGGTCGGGTATGTGCCAGGGGCGGCACTAGTATGGATGGCCCTTGTAATTTTTCATTCACCCCCCTCACATATTGTGCCCCCCCCCCACGAAGGTCTTTTATATAGAAGGTCTTTTGATGGTACTTTTTCAGCGGATTCTACTTTGCGATGCCTTGATGTTTCTTTTTCCTGCGCTGTCTACCTGAAGAAATGTTTTTTTTCCCTTTTTGTATCTCACCCCCCTTTTTCTTATAACTGTATTAGATGACTTTAGCTGCCTATATTGCTATTTACGCGTAATGTCGTTTTGATGTCTAATTTTCCCTACGACTTTTTCACATGCTATGACAGATGACGAGCTGTGGCCCTGTGCCTTTTTTATTTCAAGACGACTTATTAAGGCCCTGCAATGCCATTTATCGTATGTTCTGTCCCGCTGACTTTTTCGTCAAAAAATAAATAAAAATACAAAAAAAAAGAACCTAAAAAACAAAAAATAGCGTGTAAAAAGTTGCATCTTGAAAAGAGAACCCAAACATGTCTGCACTCGAACTGCATGCTGGGCCCGAAGTGGAGCGTCCTTTTCCATAGCTAGCTTTGGAAATTAGGGTTAAGGTTAGGTTACTGTTGGTGTTTGTTTTAGGGTTAGAGTTAACTCTAACATTCAAGTGCATTGTTGTTTAACCACTTTGCTGCAGTCCTCCCGCAGGAAGCATTGTCTGCGGAGGACGCGCTGAGTGCGTCCTCTTTTTGCAGCCAGCAATCGGCCGGATTCTGGCCGATCGCTGTGCCCCCCCGGTGCGGGCTGACATCCTGACGTCAGCCCAGCACTCCGGGACCGCCGCGGGCACAATAGATGTCATCGCGGCGGCGTGTTGACATCTATTTCAGGCCCCCCCCCCGGCGAGTGTGGAGAAGGTGCCTGAAAGGGAGGGGTGAGGTCCTCTCTCCCTTCCGATAGCCGGGGACCACAGTTTAAAGTTAGGCACCGTTTGGAAGGGCACAGCCTGCCTTTCCAAACGGTACCTGGCATTAACCCCTTGGGGCCGGATCACGATTTGGCACCTTAAAGCGCCGAATCGTGATCCTCTCCTGGAGCTGGCCGACATCTTTGATGTCGGCCAAGCTTCCGGGAACTCCCCCTGACAACTGGCGTCATCGTGCATAGCGCGATGACGTCAGTCCTGGAGTTAACCCCTCGATGCCACCAATGGTGGAGATAGGGGGTTCATTGGAACCCACCATCTCCCGATCCGTGGCAGCTAGGGGTTAATGTCTGATATCATTGGATCGGCCAGAGCATGGCCTTCCAACGAGCGCACGTGCAAAGACTTTGCCGGCGTCGCTCAGGAAGGTAAGTATGAACGCGGAGAGCAGCTGCAGGGCCTGCCCTGTCCGAATGCCGAAAGATGCCGGCAAGCCGGCTCAATGCCGGCTTCCGGTATCGGGGAAAATATCGGGGGTACTGCAGGAGTACCAAGTACTCCTGCAGTACCCGGTATCGTCACCGATACTAGTATCGGTGCAACCCTAGTATACATATAATAATGATATATTATGAATCTGCTGAGTCTGCTGGAAAGAACGATATATAATTTGTCTGGGTCATATACTAAAATAAGCCTTCAAAACTCGGTTAAACATGATGAGCGAAAGCGGTAAAAATTAGCTCAGCACACAGGTATGAAATGGCTCAGCAGCGAAAGGGTTAATATTTAGGAAGAGTTTCCTACCCCTTCATTTCATAAGAGTGCAGCAAGTACCTGTATTTCAATTTTAAAATGAAAAAGTAAAGTATTTCCCTCAGTTTTTGGTACTTTATTTTGGGAGAGGGGCTGGGTTTATGTGCCTACAGGGTCCTGAGATGTAAAACTGGCCCTGGCTCCTCGTATTGTGGTGCAAACAGGCTTATGGAGGGGGAGCAGGAACATGATGCCGTGACGCCACACTCACCTATCAGTGTGGACTCATGTCTGTACGTGCATGTCTGTGAATGTTTGTACATGGGGAGATGGTGGTGGTGACATTAGGAGAGGGCAGCAAAACGTTGACATGCAGCAGTGACACAGAGAGGGTATGGCTGTACTTCTATTGACGGGTGATCATGGGCATTAAAGGGACACTGTCACGTACATAAACTGTAACCAGACTGCTTGAGCATTTCAAACAAAACCACTTTATAAAACACATGCTGCTGTTTTCTGACTTTGTATGAAGTAATCGCATGTAAAAAGGAAAAATAAAGTTAGGTTTTTATCTCCGGTTTCCACTTTGTGGATTTTTCCCATGATGCAACATTTACCAACACCAGTGCAAAAGGTTTTCTTTACTGCCATTGTTTATTTACTCTATGGAATTGAACAGATAATGAGGTCAATAGTCTTCATAGTTCAGTGACTTCTAAGGGACAATTTTGGTGGTGTCGAATTTCATCATATTTCGCTGTCATTTCACCTGTATTTGACGAATTGCACCAAACGTAGAAATTCTAACTTTGGTGCAATTCGGGGCCAATTCAGAGGTTAGTGAATAACCCTTTTATTTATTTTTTGCACCGGCATTTTCCTTCGCAAAGATTGCTGAATAAGTAGGCATTTCTCCTGAGCCGTGGCAATGGGGAAAGCTGCCCTCAGCCCAAATTAACATTCTTTACCTATTGTTCACCTATAATGAACTGTCTGAGGGGTATTGGAGGGCGCTTTAAAGTCCTATCTCATCATTATATCTGGAATTGAGGAATAATGAGTTAAATAAATGGATTTTTGCCCATTGCACAACTTTTTTTTTCATACCTTATTCAGCCTGGACATATATTCAATTGTACGTCTGTGTTTCGGATGACTACACAAATGTCTGGAAATTCAGACGGATTCCCGTTCATTTGAATGTCAGAGCCGACAGGACGCTTGCCTCTCGCGGCTCAAATGAAGCCAGAAATTAAGAGCTCGTGAAAATGACTGCTCTATCTCCGGTAAAATTACATTGTTCTTCAATGATCCACGTTACAGTGAAGCGCCTCTCGTGGACGGCTTTGGCTTAAATGATAGGACATTTCATTCTACTTATATATGGCGTCGGCGCATAATACGTTTAAAGGAATATTAACATAAAGGCCTGCCCCCAGCTGTCAATCATTAAGCTGAGCATTGAGTATCAGGAGGGAGCAGGAGAATTAAATTACACTTGGTGCTACACCTTTACAGTGGCAAAAAAAAGTATGTGAACCCTTTGGGATTACGTGAAGTTTTGCATGAATTGGTCATAAAATGTGCTCTGATCTTCATCTAAGTCACAACAATTTGAAAAACACAGTCTGCTTAAAATAATACAACACAAACATTATATGTTTTCAAGTGTTTATTGAAAATAACATGTAAACATTCACAGTGCAGGGTGGAAAAAGTATGTGAACCCCTAGCCTAATGACTTCTCCAAGAGCTAATTGGAGCCAGGAGTGAGCCAACCTTGAGTCCAATCAGTGTCATATTATTGGATGCATTGCTGAAAGCTGTCCTGCCCTTTAAAAACACACACCAGTTTTGGGTTTACGGGTTTCAAGAAGCGCTGCCTGATGTGAACCATGCCTCACAGAAAAGAGCTCTCAGAAAACCTACGATCAAGAATTGTTGACTTGCATGAAGCTGGAAAGGGTTACAAAAGTATCTCCTAAAGCCTTGATGTTCATGTGTCCACGGTAAGACAGACTGTCTACAAATGGAGAAAGTTCAGCACTGTTGCTACTCTCCCTAGGCGTGGTCGTCCTGTAAAGATGACTGCAAGAGCACAGCGCAGAATGCTTAATGAGGTAAAGAAGAATCCTAGAGTGTCAGCTAAAGACTTCCAGAAATCACAGGCACATGCTAACATTTTTGTTGACACATCTACAATAAGGAAAAAACATTAAACAAGAATGGAGTACATGGGAGGACACCACGGAGGAAGCCATTGCTGTCCAAAAAAGAATATTGCAGCACGTTTGAAGATTGCAAAAGAGCACCTGCATGTTCCACAGCACTACTGGCAAAATATTCTGTGGACAGATGAAACCAAAATTGAATTATTTGGAAAAAACACACAACACTATGTGTGGAGAAAAAAAGGCACAGCACACCAACATCAAAAACTCATCCCCACTGTAAAACATGGCGGAGGGAGCATCATGGTTTGGGGCTGCTTTGCTGCCTCAGGGCCTGGACGGATTGTTGTCATTGATGGAAAAATGAATTCCAGAGTTTATCAAGACATTTTGCAGGAAAATGTAAGACCATCTGTCCGCCAACTGAAGCTCCGCAGAGGATGGGTGATGCAACAGGACAATGACCCAAAGCATACAAGTAATTCAACAAAAGAATGGCTTCAACAAAACAAAATACGCCTTCTGGAGTGGCCCAGTCAGAGTCCTGACCTCAACCCGATTGAAATGCTGTGGCATGACCTTAAGAGAGCGATTCACACCAGACATCCCAAGAATATTGCCACACTGAAACAGTTTTGTGAAGAGGAGTGGTCCAAAATTACTCCAGATCGTTGTGCAGGTCTGATCTGCAACTACAGGAAACGTTAGGTTGAGGTTATTGTTGCCAAAGGAGGGTCAGTTATTAAGGGATTTCTGGCCCTCACAGACCTGTAACGTCTTCTTTAAGAGGCTCCTCTGTCCTCCACTCGTTACCTGTATGAATGGCACCTGTTCGAACTTATCAGTATAAAAGACACCTGTCCACAACCTCAAACAGACACACTCCAAACTCCACTATGGTCAAGACCAAAGAGCTGTCGAAGGACACCAGAAGCAAAATTGTAGACCTGCACCAGGCTGGGAAGACTGAATCTGCAATAGACAAGCAGCTTGGTGTGAAGAAATCAACTGTGGCAGCAATCATTAGAAAATGAAAGACATACAAGACCACTGATAATCTCCATCGATCTGGGGCTCCACGCAAGATCTCACCCCGTGGGGTCAAAATGATCACAAGAACGGTGAGCAAAAATCCCAGAACCACACGGGGGGACCTAGTGAATGACCTGCAGAGAGCTGGGACCAAAGTAACAAAGGCTACCATCAGTAACACACTACGCCGCCAGGGACTCAAATCCTGGAGTGCCAGACGTGTCTTCTGCTTAAGCCACTACATTTCCGGGCCCATCTGAAGTTTGCTAGAGAGCATTTGGTGATCCAGAAGAGGATTGAGAGAATGTCATATGGTCAGATGAAACCAAAGTAGAACTTTTTGGTAAAAACTCAACTCGTCGTGTTTGGAGGAGAGAGAATGCTGAGTTGCATCCAAAGAACACCATACCTACTGTGAAGCATGGTGGCGGAAACATCATGCTTTGGGGCTGTTTTTCTGCTAAGGGACCAGGACGACTGATCCGTGTATAGGGAAGAATGAATTGGGCTAGGTATCGTGAGATTTTGAGTGAAAAGCTCCTTCCATCAGCAAGGGCATTGAAGATGAAACGTGGCTGGGTCTTTCAGCAGGACAATGATCCCAAACGCACCGCCCAGGCGACGAAGGAGTGGCTTCGTAAGAAGCATATCAAGGTCCTGAAGTGGCCTAGCCAGTCTCCAGATCTCAACCCCATAAAAAAACCTTTGGAGGGAGTTGAAGGTCCGTGTTGCCCAGCGACA
>RXON01002037.1:0-72453 GCA_009667805.1 Leptobrachium leishanense | reverse complement strand
ATTTCTTTTCCATTGGCCTACTGGCGGTGGCACATGCCAACTATAGTTTTGTGTATGTGGATGTCGGTTCATACGGCAAGGACTCTGACTCCACACTGTGGAATGAAATTGAGAGTGGGTCCCTGAACATCCCCAGACCCGCACCTTTGCCTGGCAGTGACATGGCAGTCCCCTATGCCTTCGTGGGTGACGAAGCATTCGGCCTATCCACACATCTCCTACGGCCCTACTCAGGGACACACCTGAATGTGAAGAAGCAGGTGTTTAATTACAGGCTGTCGCGGGCGAGACGGTATGTCGAGTGTACCTTTGGCATACTGAGCAACAAGTGGAGGATTTTTCATAGGCCGCTTGATGTAAATATTGATTTCTGTGTGGATATAGTCAAATGCTGCTGCATCGTACATAGTTATGTTCGTGCCAGGGACGGCTTTAATTTTGATGATACCCTCACAGTTATGGGTCTGGAAGATTATGCGAACGATGACATAATAGCTGTGAATAGACACAGCAACAGGTTTCGCGATGCTCTGTCTAATTATTTCATTAGCGATGCAGGTCAGGTGCCCTGGCAGATGGACAGCATTTAAGATTTCACGACAATAAATATTTGTTGTTTCGTATTATTATTGTGACGTACATGTATGCGATTATGAATAAAATAATCATATACTCACTCGGAATATTCTGCTCTTTCTCTGACCACGTATCATACTCTGGGTACACGACACGGGACACCACGACCCATGCGCTGCTCTTCTTCCCCTTGTCTTTGTACCTGTCACAGGCCGTGTCCCATATCTCGGGATGCTCCCCCACAGCGCTGATCAGCCTCTCCACATCAATTTCAGGACCTAGCATGTTTTACAGCAGTTGCAGGTACACTCCAGAAAATTCGCAAAATGGGGTTGTTTGGACGTTTTGTAGGCCGGACATTAGCAGCGTCTGACGTCTCCTAATCACGCACACACGCTGCTATGCGGTCGCAGCGCACTCTGTACGTCAGTACTAGCGGTATCACGTTCTACAAAAAATGCGTTTGTTTGCCGCTTGCGTTGCGTGGCCGCACTTTTGTACGCCCGTACTGCGTATATTGCCCGTCATTTGCTGCTACTACAGTGATAAAGTGCGTCTGCACGCGCGTTTGCAATGCCTTCGTCTGACCCTAGCCTAAGAGGTGCCTCCTTTAATGTTTGAGCTGAGGGCATTTCTTCTAAATGGTGAGTGACTAACACACACACACACCCTCCATATATACTGTCACCATACTGCCGCTCTCCATATATATTGTCCACAATACATGTCATGTAGTCCTGATTTAATCATTCCTTTTTATTTTTCAACTAAAATTAAAATATAATAATTTTGGTGATATGAGTGTGGTGCTTGTTATCCCGTTTTAGTTAAACTTTATGTATCCTATATACTAACGGCAGCCCCAATTTTGGCAGCAAATCTCTCTGTCCCTGTTTTGCCCTAATCCCCCTCTTTTTAGGGGCTGCTCCATATACTGCGTTTGGGTGGTCTTTAAGGAATCCTCAGCCAGAAACCCCGTGTTTCCATGGTAATGAGACGGGGTTCCCCATGTTTCCATAGTAATGATGAGAGGGGGTTCCCGTGTTTCCATGGTAATTATGAGACGGGGTTCCCATGTTTCCATGGTAATGATGAGAGGGGGTTCCCGTGTTTCCATGGTAATGATGAGACGGGGTTCCCCATGTTTCCATGGTAATGAGACGGGGTTCCCCATGTTTCCATGGTAATGATGAGAGGGGGTTCCCGTGTTTCCATGGTAATGATGAGAGGGGGTTCCCGTGTTTCCATGGTAATGATGAGACGGGGTTCCCCATGTTTCCATGGTAATGAGACGGGGTTCCCCATGTTTCCATGGTAATGATGAGAGGGGGTTCCCGTGTTTCCATGGTAATGATGAGACGGGGTTCCCATGTTTCCATGGTAATGATGAGACGGGGGTTCCGTGTATTTTCTTAACATCATATTGATCTTTACATTAAAGAGAATATTCTTTTGGCTGATAATGTTGAGAGGTTTCACCTTCCAGCTCCTCCTCCTTCTAATGAATAATTCCTGCTTAACGAAGCTCT
Organism: Leptobrachium leishanense; assembly: GCA_009667805.1. Taxonomy (NCBI): domain Eukaryota; kingdom Metazoa; phylum Chordata; class Amphibia; order Anura; family Megophryidae; genus Leptobrachium; species Leptobrachium leishanense. The sequence goes on along the minus strand of RXON01002037.1, from coordinate 70,348 downwards.
GTGTTTTTAACATGAGAATTTTATAGTATTTCAGATGATCCAGTCCATGTGTTTGCGGCTTCTCGGACACTGTGCCACCTCCCCTCAGTGTTCTTGTTCCCTGTCAATCACAGTGGGGGGGGGCTGCTGACATCACCACGGAGCAGTGTCCAAGGAGCGAGGGGCCCCGAGACTCAGGCAGGGAATCTTAGCTTCGCTTTGCTAATGAGCTGCTGTAAATCTCAGAAACGGAGAAGGAAATCGCAGCGTTTTGCAGAAAGTTTGACCTTAACTCTGTCTGCCTGTCGAAAAGGGCACAAAAAGCACCAGCCCAGCACATAAAGCTTAACATCCAGGGCGTCAGGCTATATGAATCCAACACCCATGGGGTAACGCCTCAGTGTGGGCACTATGGTCAGGAGAAGAGTCTAACAGAGCCGCAACAAAAGCGTTGAGGTTATGAAACGGCAAGAAATAAATATGATTATTGTTACCCAAATACACCAGCCGATAGCCGTGATGAACGTTACCCCAGATGTGTCGCTCCACCTTTGTGTCCAGGAAATCATGGCAGATCGGGCAACACTAGATTCCTTACCTGCAGCATATGAATTATACATCTTGCGGGGGTGGCATTTTTCATGCATTGCCCATCAGCATGAATATATTATATGCCTCCAGGAAAACATGTCCGATCTGGCAATAGTAGTCCAGACCCAAATCACAGCATACACTGTGCAGCCAACAGTGAGAACGCAATGAAAACACCGATACAGAGGAACCCAAATGTCCACTAACGACCACCGAACGATCAAACCATGCAATGCAGCCACTGCTGTAAAACAAAACTCTGACACTGGGGGAGTGTATACAATAACAAGAGAAACACATGAACACAATCACCCCTAACCTTACATCACAAATTGCTAATCAGCCAATCACACGGCAGCAACTGAATGCATTGAGGCATCAAGACGCGGTGAAGACGACTTGCTGACGTTCAAGCCGGCCATCAGAATGGGGGAAGATATCCCTAACCCCTCCCCCACACAAATCACACAGATATAACCCGACCCCTCCCCGACACAAATCACACAGATATAACCCGACCTCCCCCACACAAATCACACAGATATAACCCGACCCCTCCCCCACACAAATCACACAGATATAACCCGACCCCTCCCTGACACAAATCATACAGATATAACCCGACCCCTCCCCCACACAAATCACACAGATATAACCCGACCCCTCCCTGACACAAATCACACAGATATAACCCGTCCCCTCCCCCACACAAATCACACAGATATAACCCGACCCCTCCCTGACACAAATCACACAGATATAACCCGACCCCTCCCTGACACAAATCACACAGATATAATCCGACCCCTCCCTGACACAAATCACAGATATAACCCGACCCCTCCCTGACACAAATCACACAGATATAACCCGACCCCTCCCTGACACAAATCACACAGATATAACCCGACCCCTCCCCGACACAAATCATACAGATATAACTTATATATATATATACACACAAAGTGTGTTCTAAGGGTGTGTTCAGGGTTTGGCACTCAGGCTGCTGTGGCTTTAGCTTATTATGATGATAATACTATGAGGTTATTAATATGTCACATAGGGTTTAATATCATTTTATACAGGTTCCTGGCGGCGCGTTTAGCTGTGTTATCGCTTTATACAGGTTCCTGGCGGCGCGTTTAGCTGTGTTATCGCTTCATACAGGTTCCTGGCGGCGCGTTTAGCTGTGTTATCGCTTCATACAGGTTCCTGGCGGCGCGTTTAGCTGTGTTATCGCTTCATACAGGTTCCTGGCGGCGCGTTTAGCTGTTTATTGCTTTATACAGGTTCCTGGCGGCGCGTTTAGCTGTGTTATCGCTTCATACAGGTTCCTGGCGGCGCGTTTAGCTGTGTTATCGCTTCATACAGGTTCCTGGCGGCGCGTTTAGCTGTGTTATCGCTTCATACAGGTTCCTGGCGGCGCGTTTAGCTGTGTTATCGCTTCATACAGGTTCCTGGCGGCACGTTTAGCTGTGTTATCGCTTCATACAGGTTCCTGGCGGCGCGTTTAGCTGTGTTATCGCTCTATACAGGTTCCTGCGGCGCGTTTAGCTGTGTTATCGCTTCATACAGGTTCCTGGCGGCGCGTTTAGCTGTGCTATCGCTTCATACAGGTTCCTGGCGGCGCGTTTAGCTGTGTTATCGCTTCATACAGGTTCCTGGCGGCACGTTTAGCTGTGTTATCGCTTCATACAGGTTCCTGGCGGCGCGTTTAGCTGTGTTATCGCTTCATACAGGTTCCTGGCGGCGCGTTTAGCTGTGTTATCGCTTCATACAGGTTCCTGGCGGCGCGTTTAGCTGTGTTATCGCATCATACAGGTTCCTGGCGGCGCGTTTAGCTGTGTTATCGCCTTCATACAGGTTCCTGGCGGCGCGTTTAGCTGTGTTATCGCTTTATACAGGTTCCTGCGGCGCGTTTAGCTGTGCTATCGCTTCATACAGGTTCCTGGCGGCGCGTTTAGCTGTGTTATCGCTTTATACAGGTTCCTGGCGGCGCGTTTAGTTGTGCTATCGCTTCATACGTTCCTGGCGGCGCGTTTAGCTGTGCTATCGCTTCATACAGGTTCCTGGCGGCGCGTTTAGCTGTGTTATCGCTTCATACAGGTTCCTGGCGGCGCGTTTAGCTGTGTTATCGCTCTATACAGGTTCCTGGCGGCGCGTTTAGCTGTGTTATCGCTTCATACAGGTTCCTGGCGGCGCGTTTAGCTGTGCTATCGCTTCATACAGGTTCCTGGCGGCGCGTTTAGCTGTGTTATCGCTTCATACAGGTTCCTGGCGGTGATTAATAAGGGATTCAGGGAGTTAAGGGAAAAAAAGGCCGGACTTACCCGGATCGGTGTGTGGTCCTCCCGGTGCAGTGTGTGGCCGCCCCGGTGCAGTGTGTGGCCCCCCGGTGCAGTGTGTGGCCGCCCCGGTGCAGTGTGTGGCCCCCCGGTGCAGGTGTGGCCCCCCGGTGCAGTGTGTGGCCGCCCCGGTGCAGTGTGTGGCCGCCCCGGTGCAGTGTGTGTGCCCCCCGGTGCAGTGTGTGGCCCCCCCCGGTGCAGTGTGTGTGGCCCCCCCGGTGCAGTGTGTGGCCCCCCCGTGCTGCAGTGTGTGCCCCCCCCCGGTGCAGTGTGTGTGGCCCCCCCGGTGCAGTGTGTGTGGCCCCCCGGTGCAGTGTGTGTGGCCCCCCGGTGCAGTGTGTGTGGCCCCCCGGTGCAGTGTGTGGCCCCCCGGTGCAGTGTGTGGCCCCCCCGGTGCAGTGTGTGGCCCCCCCGGTGCAGTGTGTGTGCCCCCCCGGTGCAGTGTGTGGCCCCCCCCCCGGTGCAGTGTGTGTGGCCCCCCCGGTGCAGTGTGTGTGGCCCCCCGGTGCAGTGTGTGGCTCCCCCCGGTGCAGTGTGTGTGGCCCCCCGGTGCAGTGTGTGGCCCCCCCGGTGCAGTGTGTGTGGCCCCCCCCGGTGCAGTGTGTGTGGCCCCCCCGGTGCAGTGTGCGGGTCCCGGCCTTGAACGTGCTGCAGCTGCAGGTGTTGGAGCAGATATGGCGTCCCTAGTAACAGCCGGTTGCCAGGAGCTACAGGTCGTCACGTAAAGACAGGAAGAGATGTAGTACGCTGTCCAATGAGAAGCTGCCTATAAAGGCAAGCCCCGCCCTCCTCTGTTTAGATCATATGGAGGAAGCTCAGGGTTCAAACACACGGAGTGAAGATCCAGAGAGGAGAGAGAGGAGCCCAGAGAGAGGAGCCCAGAGAGAGGAGAGAGCCCAGAGAGAGAGGAGCCCAGAGAGAGAAGAGAGAGAGAGAGAGAGAGAGAGAGAGAGAGAGAGAGAGAGAGAAGAGAGAGAGAGAGAGAGAGAGAGAGAGAGAGGAGAGAGAGAGAAGAGAGAGAGAGAGAGAGAGCCCAGAGAGAGAGAGAGCCCAGAGAGAGAGAGAGCCCAGAGAGAGAGAGAGCCCAGAGAGAGAGAGAGCCCAGAGAGAGAGAGAGCCCAGAGAGAGAGAGAGCCCAGAGAGAGAGAGAGGAGAGAGCCCAGAGAGAGAGAGAGCCCAGAGAGAGAGGAGCCCAGAGAGAGAGGAGCCCAGAGAGAGAGGAGAGAGCCCAGAGAGAGCGAGAGAAGAGAGAGGGGAGAGAAGAGCCCAGAGAGAGGAGCCCAGAGAGAGGAGAGGAGCCCAGAGAGAGGAGAGGAGCCCAGAGAGAGGAGAGGAGCCCAGAGAGAGGAGAGGAGAGGAGCCCAGAGAGAGGAGAGGAGCCCAGAGAGAGGAGAGGAGCCCAGAGAGAGGAGAGGAGAGGAGCCCAGAGAGAGGAGAGGAGCCCAGAGAGAGGAGAGGAGCCCAGAGAGAGGAGAGGAGAGGAGCCCAGAGAGAGGAGAGGAGAGGAGCCCAGAGAGAGGAGAGGAGAGGAGCCCAGAGAGAGGAGAGGAGCCCGGAGAGAGGAGAGGAGCCCAGAGAGAGGAGAGGAGAGGAGAGGAGCCCAGAGAGAGGAGAGGAGAGGAGAGGAGCCCAGAGAGAGGAGAGGAGAGGAGAGGAGCCCAGAGAGAGGAGAGGAGAGGAGAGGAGCCCGGAGAGAGGAGAGGAGCCCGGAGAGAGGAGAGGAGCCCGGAGAGAGGAGAGGAGCCCGAGAGAGGAGAGGAGAGGAGAGGAGCCCAGAGAGAGGAGAGGAGAGGAGCCCAGAGAGAGGAGAGGAGAGGAGAGGAGCCCGGAGAGAGGAGAGGAGCCCGGAGAGAGGAGAGGAGCCCGGAGAGAGGAGAGGAGCCCAGCGAGGCGAGAGGAGCCCAGCGAGGCGAGAGGAGCCCAGCGAGGCGAGAGGAGCCAGAGAGGAGCCCAGCAAGGTGAGGGAACAAGACAGAGAGGTTGACACACACACAGACATTCAGTGACACACACAGACATTCAGTGACACACACACAGACAGTCAGTGACACACAGTCAGTGACACACACACAGACAGTCAGTGACACAGTCAGTGACACACACACAGACAGTCAGTGACACACAGTCAGTGACACACACACACACACAGTCAGTGACACACAGTCAGTGACACACACACCACACAGTCAGTGACACACAGTCAGTGACACACAGTCAGTGACACACAGTCAGTGACACACAGTCAGTGACACACAGTCAGTGACACAGTCAGTGACACAGTCAGTGACACAGTCAGTGACACACAGTCAGTGACACACACACACACAGTCAGTGACACACACACACACACACACACAGAGACACACACACACACACAGACAGTCAGTGACACACACACACACACACAGTCACTGACACACACACACACACAGTCACTGACACACACACACACACAGTCACTGACACACACACACACAGTCAGTGACACACACACACACACAGACAGTCAGTGACACACACACACACACACACACACAGACAGTCAGTGACACACACACACACACAGACAGTCAGTGACACACACACACACACAGACAGTCAGTGACACATACACACACACAGTCAGTGACACACACACACACACACACAGTGACACACACACACACACACACAGACAGTCAGTGACACACACACACACAGACAGTCAGTGACACACACACAGTCAGTGACACACACACAGTCAGTGACACACACACAGTCAGTGACACACACACAGACAGTCAGTGACACACACACACAGACAGTCAGTGACACACACACACAGACAGTCAGTGACACACACACACAGACACACACACACACACACACTTTTCTTTAAAGTAAAAAAAATATCGGCAACAAAAGCCCTTTAACATGTCTTCTCAATCGGTATCATTGTGTCCATCTTCCAGATCGCCAATCTCTTGTTCAGGTCTCCTACTCCAATACTATTTCCGCCTTCTTACTACATTTTCTTACTGTAGTCCCTTAATGGATCTTGCGGCTGCCAGCGGCATGTGGTCCTTCTCACCCTTGTGGAATGGCGATCTATTTTCTTGTCCAAAGCCTTGATGTTCACCTGCGCTGTGACCTGGAGCTTCTTATTTCATTAGGTATCACCTCCAAATCTATTCCTTTTTGCGATTGTGCGGATTATTTCAATCCTGAACCTCAGGGATATTGCAGACGTCAGAGTCATCATGCCAGGTATCCATGTCTGGTTCCAGGGATGACTCTGACGGCTTTGATAACTCATCTGTTGTACGTGGTCAAAGTTGATTTGTGTGTCTCCGCGTGCAAAATCCATCTGAGGTGACAACTTCATAGTGTACTGAGCCCAGAACCTCCTTTATAACCACTTATTGCCAACGATTAAATACATGTATATAAAACCAGGACGAACAGAATCTCCTTTTTATATAGATTTCCATGTACAACAAAACACTATCAGGAGGTTTTAGTTTGTTTTAATGGCCATTGCAACCTAAGCTCGCTCGCCCCGACAAGGCACCTCTTTGTAGAGCGAGTACCTAACCAATGTACCAAAAGCCGCTCTACTGAGCAGCTCCATGTCCCTCCTGCTGCTTATCAGCTAAGGAGAGGCAGAGAGATGGTGGGTTTATTTATACACGCACCAAACACTTCCCATTTTCTGTATGTATATTATGCTGTAACACCAGTTCGTCATTTTTGCAGCTGTTCCTTTTTCCATGTTTTTGTTTTCAACCCCAAATGGGAAGTGTTTGGTGCGTGTATAAATAAACCCACCATCTCTCTGCCTCTCCTTAGCTGATAAGCAGCAGGAGGGACATGGAGCTGCTCAGTAGAGCGGCTTTTGGTACATTGGTTAGGTACTCACTCTACAAAGAGGTGCCTTGACAGGGCGAGCGAGCTTACGTTGCAATGGCCATTAAAACAAACTAAGCCAGCATTTCCCTCCACACAGAGTCTTTGTCTCCTGTGCAATTTCTTTAGCTGTTATCGCGTCACAAAAGTATATTCTAGCAGGGTTATTCAAAGAGAATCTAAAAGTCACCGCATGTTCGGTGACTTTTCGTTCTCTTCAATTCGGCCCGATTCAGCGACCCTGCGGTGTATTCAGCGAGCACCACAGGGTCGTCGAAGCGCAGGGAAAAGCTGCCGCAAACCCGCTGAAAAGGCACTGCAAAAACCTGGAGAATGCACGCCAAAAACCCGCAAAACATCTGGATTAACCCCGCCGAAGACACCGGAAAAACCCAAGCAGGAGCTGATCACACGCAGCGAAGCCAACACCGCAGACTAGGGCCGGCCCGACAATGGTGCAGAGCGGAGCAGCAATACAATTATCTGAGAGTGTGTGTGTGTGTGTGTGTGTGTGTGTTAGGGCTGTGCAATTAATTGCAATCGCAATCGAATTGCGATTTCCGACCCTGCAATTTTTAAATCGCATAAGGCTGCAATTTTCGGCTCCCTGTTAACTTCCGGCGGCATGGTGCTTTGGGCGCTCGCAGGGGGAACCACATGACGAGCCGCATTCTCGCGGCTCGTCACATGGTTCCCCCAGGTGAGCGCCCAAGCTCCATGCCGCCGGAAGTTAACAGGGAGCCGAACACGTGGCGCACAGAGGTGGGCTGGGGCAGTATATCCATGTGCTGGGGCAGTATATCCATGTGCTGGGGCAGTATATCCATGTGCTGGGGCAGTATATCCATGTGATGGGGCAGTATATCCATGTGCTGGGGCTATATCCATGTGCTGGGGCAGTATCCATGTGCTGGGGCAGTATATCCATGTGCTGGGGCAGTATATCCATGTGCTGGGGCAGTATATCCATGTGCTGGGGCAGTATATCCATGTGCTGGGGCAGTATATCCATGTGCTGGGGCAGTATATCCATGTGCTGGGGCATTATATCCATGTGCTGGGGCAGTATATCCATGTGCTGGGGCAGTATATCCATGTGCTGGGGCAGTATATCCATGTGCTGGGGCAGTATATCCATGTGCTGGGGCAGTATATCCATGTGCTGGGGCAGTATATCCATGTGCTGGGGCAGTATATCCATGTGCTGGGGCGGTATATCCATGTGCTGGGGCGGTATTTCCATGTGCTGGGGCAGTATATCCATGTGCTGGGGCAGTATATCCATGTGCTGGGGCAGTATATCCATGTGCTGGGGCAGTATATCCATGTGCTGGGGCAGTATATCCATGTGCTGGGGCAGTATATCCATGTGCTGGGGCAGTATATCCATGTGCTGGCGGCGTATATCCATGTGCTGGGGCGGTATTTCCATGTGCTGGGGCGGTATATCCATGTGCTGGGGCAGTATATCCATGTGCTGGGGCAGTATATCCATGTGCTGGGGCAGTATATCCATGTGCTGGGGCAGTATATTCCATGTGCTGGGGCAGTATATCCATGTGCTGGGGCAGTATATCCATGTGCTGGGGCGGTATATATCCATGTGCTGGGGCGGTATTTCCATGTGCTGGGGCGGTATATCCATGTGCTGGGGCAGTATATCCATGTGCTGGGGCAGTATATCCATGTGCTGGGGCAGTATATCCATGTGCTGGGGCAGTATATCCATGTGCTGGGGCAGTATATCCATGTGCTGGGGCAGTATATCCATGTGCTGGGGCGGTATATCCATGTGTGAGCTGGGGCGGTATATCCATGTGTGAGCTGGGGCAGTATATCCATGTGTGAGCTGGGGCAGTATATCCATGTGTGAGCTGGGGCGGTATATCCATGTGTGAGCTGGGGCGGTATATCCATGTGTGAGCTGGGGCGGTATATCCATGAGCTGGGGCAGTATATCCATGTGCTGGGGCAGTATATCCATGTGCTGGGGCAGTATATCCATGTGCTGGGGCAGTATATCCATGTGTGAGCTGGGGCAGTATATCCATGTGCTGAATACTGAATACATTTAGAATGTATGTAGCATGTTTGAAAAAGCAAAAACAATTGGCTAAATCGCAAATAAAATCGCAATATTCATGCAAGAAATCGCAATATGATTATTTTGTCAATATTGCACAGCCCTAGTGTGTGTGTGTGTGTGTGTGTGTATACACAAATTAAAAAAAAAAATTCTGCAGCTGTGATTGAACTAGCCTAGAGGCAAAAGCCACTGGTCTGTCTGTTCCATCAGACATGGAAAGAGACAGAACTGCCTCCAGGGTCAATCCATATCATGTGGTCCAGCACTGGTTGTTTCAGTTTTTAAAAAAAAGATTAATGGTGATGACCCCTATTATAATTCTATACTGACTCGTTTAAAAATGGCAGCCATTTTTGCTTCACGCCAGGCGCCTTTTTTTGCGTTTCTAGAGGCTTGCAGAAAACTGCATATTTCAGTTCTGGTTTGTCAGAGCTGGGATATTGTTGGCACATTCTGGATACATTTTTGTTAATTCCATAATTTCACGGTCTTGTTTCTATGTGAATAAGATTTCATGCCGAACTTGTTGCTCGCTGTTATAAATTCTAATTTCAGAAGGGCAATTTTTTGGGAAGGGTTAAAATATTCAGCTTCGAATTTTATTATTAATTTATTTGCAAGTACCCAATAGTAGGGTTGTTAGTTGCGAGGTCGTGTCCAACCTGTTGTGACCCCATGGACAACATTCCTCCAGGTCTTCCTGTCCTATACCCTCTTCAGGAGTCCATTTAAGCTGACACCTACTGCCTCAGTGACTCCACCCAGCCACCTCATTCTGTCTTCCCCTTCTCCTTTTGCCCTCAAGCTTCCCCAACATTAGGCTCTTCTCCAGTAAGTCCTTTCTTCTTATAAAGTGAACAAAATCTGAGTTTAATCTTCAGGATCTGGCCTACTAAAGAGCAGTCAGGGTCCTCTGGGACTGACAGGTGTGATAAGATAGTAGTCCAAGGGACTCACAGGAGTCTTCTCCAGCACCATGGTCCAAGGCCTCAATTCTTTGGCACTCAGCCCTTCTTATGGTCCAACTTTCACACCCATGCTTTGCAACTGGGAAAACCATAGCCTTGACTACACGAGCTTTTGTTTTCAGGGTGATGTCTCTGCTTTTTAGTATGTTGTGTAGATTTGCCATAGCGTTCCTCCCCAAGAGCCAGCGTCTCTTAATTTCGTGGCTGCAGTCCCCATCTGCGGTGACTTTGCAGCCCAGGAAAATGAAATCTCTCACTGCCTCCATTTCTTCCCCATTTATTTGGTAGGGTAGTCTATGTAAAAAAACCACACAATTTAAGCCCTGATTACTGGTGGGGGGTTTCTTTTTGGTTTTTAAATTTTTTTTTAGTGGTAAATATCTCTGTGGGAAGTAATATCATTTTTAATTTTGCGCACAGTAACGTACAATATGGTAAAGTCCAGGATAATGTTTGATAGTCCACTAGGAGCAGAGTCAGAGGCGTCTACAGCCTCGTCGCCAAAGTGAGGTTTTATTAAAATGTCTTTCTATTCCTGCTTGATCAGTTTACCGTACAAAACCGTCACTTACATCTGGATACGCAGGTTGTACGTCATTAATCTGTAGAGAACCGTTTCCTCACAGAACTGCCTCATAACACTGCTCTGCTTCAGCCGCCATTTTACATCTTCCAGAACATTCCCCCCCCCCAACCAACAACAGGAAGTAAATGCATCAATATGTATGGAACCAGAACAGAGGGTGTTTGGTTCCAGGGGAGGTTTAATATATGTTGCGCTGCAGCTCAGCAGGAAGTAGTTAATCAGGAAGTCGGTCACATGACACTGACTGGGAGCTGAACTTTAAAGGGACACTCTAGGCAACATGACCACCTAAGCTATTTTAGGTGGTCATGATGCCCGGAGTATCCTGCCCTCTGTCCCCCCTCCCTCCGCTCAGCCGATCAGCTGAAAACAGCGGAGAGAGGCAGAGACGTTTACTCCGCCCTCCCAGCTGTCAGTCAGCAGAGCGGGATTCAGATTTCCCGCTTCTGCTGACTTTTGCTGCCGAGTACGAGACGTCATCGCGCTTTCAGCTTTCAGCGTGATGACGTCTCCAACTCGCCGCAGAAGCTGGCGGCTCCCTCTGAGGGTTAGTCTGCATCCTCTTGCGCGCAACACTAATCCTCAGAGGGAGCTGGGAGGAAGCCTGCCGATTGGCTGGTTTATGTGAGAGGCGTGCATGCGCGCTTCTCACGTAAACCAGAAGCCAAGACACAGCAAGAAGAAGGACGGGAGCGGAAGAGGAGGGAGGGGAGTATAAAGAAAAAAACCAGTGCTGGAAACAAGAGGATTTTAGGCTAAGTATTACAGTTAAAAACACAAACAAAAAATAACCTATCCCTATTCCCTTTAATAAATAGGATTAAAAAACGGGGGGGGGGGGTGATTTTTTTGTTAGTGTCCCTTTAAGGTGTCTGGTTAATAAAGTAGCCATAGCGCTGGAGTCTGAGAGGAAACCGCAAACCTCTCCGCGCAGAACCGGCCGGCCGCAAGTAAAATCACCTCCGAGCAGAACCGGCCGGCCGCAAGTAAAATCACCTCCGAGCAGAACCGGCCGGCCGCGAGTAAAATCACCTCCGCGCAGAACCGGCCGGCCGCGAGTAAAATCACCTCCGAGCAGAACCGGCCGGCCGCGAGTAAAATCGCCTCCGAGCAGAACCGGCCGGCCGCGAGTAAAATCACCTCCGCGCAGAACCGGCCGGCCGCGAGTAAAATCACCTCCGAGCAGAACCGGCCGGCCGCGAGTAAAATCACCTCCGAGCAGAACCGGCCGGCCGCGAGTAAAATCACCTCCGAGCAGAACCGGTCGGCCGCGAGTAAAATCACCTCCGAGCAGAACCGGCCGCCGCGCGAGTAAAATCACCTCCGAGCAGAACCGGCCGGCCGCGAGTAAAATCGCCTCCGAGCAGAACCGGCCGGCCGCGAGTAAAATCGCCTCCGAGCAGAACCGGCCGGCCGCGAGTAAAATCGCCTCCGAGCAGAACCGGCCGGCCGCGAGTAAAATCACCTCCGAGCAGAACCGGTCGGCCGCGAGTAAAATCACCTCCGAGCAGAACCGGCCGGCCGCGAGTAAAATCACCTCCGAGCAGAACCGGCCGGCCGCGAGTAAAATCACCTCCGAGCAGAACCGGCCGGCCGCGAGTAAAATCGCCTCCGAGCAGAACCGGCCGGCCGCGAGTAAAATCACCTCCGAGCAGAACCGGCCGGCCGCGAGTAAAATCACCTCCGAGCAGAACCGGCCGGCCGCGAGTAAAATCACCTCCGAGCAGGAAAGCAATGCAATGTTTTGTGTGTGCGCGCGCGCGTGTGTGTCCCCGGCCCCCACTGTTTTTTTTTGTAATTGCTCATTTTGTTGACGTTCTTTTTCCAGGTTCATAAAGAGCATTCTGTGCATCAGTAATGTGTCACGCAGCGGGCTGTGTAATTACCCACAAGGCTCCTCTCCTGCATCTATTATTATTTTATCCTGAACAGTGACCTGATTGTTCGGGGCGATTTGTGTGTATTTGTAGAGCTGCAGCGGGACAAGCGAGGGATCTAGCTGTGGGGCGAGACGCAGTGGGGCGCTGGGTCAGTGTCGTGCCTTTTTGTAGAGCCTGTGGGTACCTATTCCGTGCTAATTTGGGGGCGCTAATGGGGATAATGTGCGCCTGCAGCTTTCCCCGTTTTAGAGTCCCCATTTTTAGTGGTAAATTCCAGGGCAGGCGCTGATTCAGCACCTGGTCTCATAACACAGCGCATGCACATCGAGGCGCTAACATTAACCAGGGAATAGAGCCCTGTGTGTTTTTAAGAGTCGCAGCAATGATTGTATGTTCACGATCCTTGTTTTCATGTGCGGTTATGTCACTTAAATTTTGGTGCGCTTGACTGCTTAACCTGGATCCCGTCTTTGCCCATGCCCTCCAATAAACATTTAAAATATATATATATACACACAGCTTTATTAAATTATTTTAACATTCAACTAAAATTCACACCCCAACAGCCCCCAAAATGTCAATTCTGATCCTACTGCAAGAATGAACAGTAGTCAGTTATCACCACCAACCAGAGCTCGTCACTCTCCTGGCTTACACAGGACCGATGACGTCTCTCCCAGCGCCCACCTATTCCGGCGGCTTATCCTTAAGGCTTCCTCGCTGGCCAAGGTTCACGCCATTCAAGGGGGCAATGAAACCTTCATTGTCCCTGCGCTCCCTTTGCAGCCAGCGCCTTCTCTACACCCGTCCTCAACCCCTCCAAAAATATATCAAGCTCAATGTCAGATACCCGGGCCCTGTTGCGATCAGATGGGGTACATTTATCTCCTTCTAATTCCACATGTCTAATGGAAACCCCCCCCCAAATGCCTCCATAAAATGAGAAACTTCCTTATTTAACTTCCTCCAAGCTCGTTCAATGCCTTCGGAGGAGCAAAACCAGACCAGGCAGGTCTGGACACAATCTCTGACCATACCAAGGAAACCGTCCGGAATAAGGCAACGCAACGAGCCAGATCCTGCTTAATTGCGTGAGTTAGGTCCAACGAACAGACCCGACCAATGTCCTTACCCCCTGCAAGCACCACCAGGAGAACCGGGTCCTGAGAACGCCGCAACAAACCTTTCCTCATCTCTAAGTGCAAACCCAGGTTCCTGCCAATAACCCTCTGTTCTGCCCGGCCCAATAAACCTATGTGTCCTAAGGTCCATACTGTCCAAGAAGAACCTGTAAGAAAAAACATTGTCACATTAGAGTCGGGCGCACATAGACCCAATAACGATTAGAAGACCAACGCCCGAACCTGCGCAACATAACCCCTGAGGCCCCAGCTTCAGCCGCCACCGTCGCAGCCCCGATCCATAGAAACATAGAAAAATGTGGTCAGATAAGAACCTTTCGGCCCATCTAGTCGCCCAATTACATGGATACTTTACCTGGATTTATCTTTTGTTTAGGATAGCCTTATGCCTATCCCATGCCTGCTTAAATTCAATTACTGTTTTGGCCTCTACCACTTCTACTGGAAGACTGTTCCATGTATCCACCACCCTCTCAGTAAAATAATGCTTCCTGATGTTACTTTTAAACCTTTGCCCCTCTAATCTAAGACTATGTCCTCTTGTTTTGCTACTTTGTTTCTTTTAAATATACTCCCTTCCTCTACCTTGTGGATTCCCTTTACGTATTTAAATGTTTCTATCATATCTCCTCTGTCTCGTCTTTTTTCCAAGCTGTACATGTTACGATCATTAAGCCTTTCCTGGTAACTTTTCTCCTTCAAGCCGTACACCATTTTAGTAGCCCTTCTCTGAACTCTCTCTAAGATGTCTATATCCTTCTGGAGATATGGTCTCCAGTACTGCACACAGTACTCCAAGTGAGGTCTCACCAGTGCTCTGTACAGTGGCATGAGCACTTCCCTTTTCCTACTGCTAATACAGGCTCTCCCTACACAACCAAGCATTCTGCCAGCATTTCCAAGCATTCTGCCAGCATTTCCTGCTGCTCTATTACATTGACTACTTACCCTTAGATCCTCTGAAATAATGACCCCTAAATCCCTTTCCTCAGATGTTGAGGTTAGGACTGTATCAAATATTCTATATTCAGCCCTTGGGTTTTTACGTCCCAGGTGCATTATCTTGCACTTATCCACATTAAAACTCAATTGCCACAGCTCCCACCATTTTTTTAGTTTACCTAAATCATTTGTCATTTGGCTGATCCCTCCAGGAACGTCAACCCTGTTGCAAATCTTTGTGTCATCAGCAAAAAGACATACTTTTCCATTAATACCTTCTGCAATATCACTAATAAAAATATTAAACAGAATGGGTCCAAGTACTGACCGCTGAGGTACCCCACTGGATCCGAAATGAATGAGGAGCAAATTCAGCTGGGTTGAGCCCCAGACCCAAAATGCTTCTCTGCAGTAGGGATAGGCGTTCGGTTCGATTTGATCATCGGCCGTTCAGCGAACTTCGAACATTTCAGGCCGTTCGCAAAAAGTTCGAAAATAAAAAATAATAATTTTTTTTTAAAAAAAAAAAATGCTTAAATCTATAAAGACTCTTTACTGCAGAATATTATCAGCAACGGTTTATTAGATATTGAATTAAAACGGGAATATTTTTAACATTGAAGCCTATGGGATAAAACAATCTTGCTAAACCGTCAGGCAGACGAGGCCCTCTAATCAGACACTGTAGAGGGCAGCCTGCAGGGGCCTCCCAAGGATCCCTTGAGCATGCGGCCGCCGGATGACAGAGCTGCGACTGTGCGGGCAGGCCGGCCGGGTACATGTGGCAGAGAGGTGGCGCATGGAGGGAGCCACTGCACCTGCTGCCACGGCAGACCCCCCCCCCCACAACCAGGATCCAGGGCGCCCCCACTGACTGACCACCAGGCTAAGGTAAGGTGACACATTTCTAAAAACAAAAATCCGAGGACATTTTTAAATGTCCCCGGGAGCATAAAATAAAACTTGTTTTTCTTTTCTTTCTATTACTCACCTGATTCCTGGATCCACCAACAAGCGCAGCCTCCCGTCTCCCACGCAGTTAGACGCTGCATACACCGGCGCGCTGTGTGAAGCTTCTGAGAAGATACGCTATCAGTGTAGAGGGAGCGATGCAAAATGCGCAGGCGGCTTCCTCGCTACACTAATAGCGTATCTTCTCAGAAGTATACTTGTTACTGACCCTGCTTGTTCTGAGGACCCGATCTGTTGCCGGCTTTGCCTGCCATTTGACTATTCTCTCTGTGTACTCCCTGCCTGTTCTGTTTGCCTCCTGTTGCTAATGGTGTGCGCCGATTCTCACCATATACAGTAGCGCAGTACAAGTGCCTAAACGTTGCTGACCCGGTTTTGTTATAACTACTCTCGCTCTGCGCCCCTGTCTGGTATATCCGCTGCTTGTTACTGCTGGTGCACTTCCATCCTGCCATATACTATAGCGTATATTGACCTCAGTCTGTGGTGTATATGGTCGGTGCTGTCTCCCTGACCTGTGTGGCCGCTAGAGGTTAGGTTTAGTGGTCCCGAGTCCCGACCATCCTAAGGATCGGAGGGTTAGAGATCTGTTACCAGGGATCCTACCAGGTCTGTCCTGGGGAATCTACAAATATGCGGTGAACGCCGCAGCAAATGTTAATGCTCACGAAATTTTAAAGCATCTATTGTTACTTTCATCCAAAGCCTGCATAAGTTTCACCATAATTTAGCCAAAAAAAAATTCTAAACTTGTTCTGCGTGTCCTAAAACGTCTCCTCTTTTCATACAGGCTGCCGCCCCAAGCAGTTGTTTATGAATAGATTAAAGGAAAAGCATTTACCGTCATTTGAAATGTCATTTTTTGGTTTAGAAATGTTTCTATACATCCTAGAAATCCGCCACTTCACGGGCAGGTTATGGGGACCTCCTAGGCACGATATTTGAAGGAATTATTCGTTTTTAAAACCTTTAAAAACGTTTTTTTTTTTTTTACTTTTTGTCCTTGTTTTCTGTCCCCCAGGGCACTACCCGGACCCCCATACACCTTTTATGGCAAATATCTTGCATATATGCCCTCTTGGAGGGCACTTTAAAATTCGAACTTTTGAGCCCCATGGATTTGAATCGTGTTCTCGTTCGAATTTGAACTTTTTCAAAAGTTCGAGTTCGAATGCGAGCCAAACACGGGGGTGTTCGGCCCATCACTACTGTAGAGGTGCTGCCCGACAGTGTGAGGATTCATATGCTGCATTAATTATACTGCAGAGAGGTGCTTCCCAGCAGTGTGTGGATTCATATGCTGCATTAATTATACTGCAGAGAGGTGCTTCCCAGCAGTGTGTGGATTCATATGCTGCATTAATTATACTGCAGAGAGGTGCTTCCCAGCAGTGTGTGGATTCATATGCTGCATTAATTATACTGCAGAGAGGTGCTTCCCAGCAGTGTGTGGATTCATATGCTGCATTAATTATACTGCAGAGAGGCGCTTCCCAGCAGTGTGTGGATTCATATGCTGCATTAATTATACTGCAGAGAGGAGCTTCCCTGCAGTGTGTGGATTCATATGCTGCATTAATTATACCGCAGAGAGGCGCTTCCCAGCAGTGTGTGGATTCATATGCTGCATTAATTATACTGCAGAGAGGCGCTTCCCAGCAGTGTGTGGATTCATATGCTGCATTAATTATACCGCAGAGAGGCGCTTCCCAGCAGTGTGTGGATTCATATGCTGCATTAATTATACTGCAGAGAGGAGCTTCCCTGCAGTGTGTGGAGTCATATGCTGCATTAATTATACCGCAGAGAGGCGCTTCCCAGCAGTGTGTGGATTCATATGCTGCATTAATTATACTGCAGAGAGGCGCTTCCCAGCAGTGTGTGGATTCATATTGCTGCATTAATTATACTGCAGAGAGGTGCTTCCCAGCAGTGTGTGGATTCATATGCTGCATTAATTATACTGCAGAGAGGTGCTTCCCAGCAGTGTGTGGATTCATATGCTGCATTAATTATACTGCAGAGAGGCGCTTCCCAGCAGTGTGTGGATTCATATGCTGCATTAATTATACTGCAGAGAGGTGCTTCCCAGCAGTGTGTGGATTCATATGCTGCATTAATTATACTGCAGAGAGGCGCTTCCCAGCAGTGTGTGGATTCATATGCTGCATTAATTATACTGCAGAGAGGTGCTTCCAGCAGTGTGTGGATTCATATGCTGCATTAATTATACTGCAGAGAGGCGCTTCCCAGCAGTGTGTGGATTCATATGCTGCATTAATTATACTGCAGAGAGGCGCTTCCCAGCAGTGTGTGGATTCATATGCTGCATTAATTATGCTGCAGAGAGGTGCTTCCCAGCAGTGTGTGGATTCATATGCTGCAATAATTATACTGTAGAGAGGCGCTTCCCAGCAGTGTGTGGATTCATATGCTGCATTAAGTATACTGCAGAGAGGCGCTTCCCAGCAGTGTGTGGATTCATATGCTGCATTAATTATACCGCAGAGAGGCGCTTCCCAGCAGTGTGTGGATTCATATGCTGCATTAATTATACTGCAGAGAGGCGCTTCCCAGCAGTGTGTGGATTCATATGCTGCATTAATTATACCACAGAGAGGCGCTTCCCACCAGTGTGTGGATTCATATGCTGCATTAACTATACCACAGAGAAGTGCTTCCCAGCAGTGTGTGGATTCATATGCTGCATTAATTATACTGCAGAGAGGTGCTTCCCAGCAGTGTGGATTCATATGCTGCATTAATTATACCGCAGAGAGGCGCTTCCCAGCAGTGTGTGGATTCATATGCTGCATTAATTATGGTGTAGAGGTGTGAGAATTCATATGCTGCAACTATCGAACTTGAAATGAACTATCGAATTTGATTGCAACGATACGGAATCAGCAATGGAACTGAAAAATACGATGTCCGAAATTGAACCGAAATCATGAATGGAACAAAAATGACTTGCGATTTTACAAATTTCACGTTCATACGAAACAAATTATTTTGTTTCAGGTCGGAAAAAATTTCAGATGCTGTGTATTTCGGTGCCAATCCGATTTGGAACATCGGACGAATCCGAAGGCCCGATTCGTGAAAAATATGAATCGGTCCGAATCGAAACGCACATCCCTATTAAATATTAAGCTGTGTCACGGATTTTGTACTTAAGTTAATTTAATTTCACTGTTTAATTTGACTCCTTTCATAAAGTCCTTTGCTGACTATTACTTTGTATTGTAAATTAAAATCAATTTGATAGTTGATATCAATTCGATAGTGAGGGATAGGGATAGTATTCTGCTTCCCTAAGCAAAGCTGTGAGGTGTGGCTGCTTTAGACCAGCTGAAGTCTGCATTTGACCAGTACTCACACGATGAAAGTTAAGCAAAACTGACACGTAGAAAGATGAATCCAGTTGAAGAGTTTAATGATCAGTATGACGGAATGGAGTATCCGCCTGCGGTCCTGCTCTATCTGACCCCCTCTTTGGTGTTGCCAAGCCCGACTACCGAGTGGCACGGCACCCGGCGTCTCGAGCGGCTTGGGTAGAAGACCACGTGGCGGTGGAGATCTGGAGAGTAGATGGGGCACCCACGGTGGAAATCCGCCCGACTACCGAGTGGCACGGCACTCGGCGTCTCGAGCAGCGGATCTACTGACCATTGAAGGGCATGAGACGGTCTGCGTGGCGAATCGAGGTTTGGTAGAGTCTCCTTGCAGATGCAGGCACGGCGCTCAGCCGAGGACCCGATTCGGGGTGGTTGCGGTATCCCAAGATACCGATTCAAGGTGGCACAACGGCGCGGCGAATCGATGTTCTGTTGCGGAGTTAGAGTGACCCGTTCCTGTGTGGTGGTGATATGTAGCCGACGTGAAATGACAACACCAGGCAGAGCTGTATGTTTCAAACACTCAGATGAACTGGCTCTTTTAATGAACAACGCCACTATTTATGCTGAAGTATAACAGTCACAATTTGCATACCCATACTAATTACTAGCACACCCATACTAATTAGATTATGTCAGTTATTTACAATCAACCTTCTTCACATTCTCTTAGCCTTCAGCGCACACAACATTTGTATATCCATTGTTCCAGCACATCAGATTAAACACACACTATCAGAGATCCCTTAAATTAAACATGTAGCTAGATAATGGGGAAACTCCCTGACGCATAAATTACACAGCAGCAAAGCTTGTTTACTGGCTACAGAAAAACACATTTACCTACAGGAATATAAGTATGTTTTAAAACCAAAGCTATGTCATTTCACTAAACTAAATTAAACTAAAACCAAACGATGTAAAGTATATTTAAAATCACACAGGGTACATCTTAATACAGCACATCAAGTAAAACCACATCTAGCAAGGAAAATAAACTGTTCATACATTGAAACGCACACTGCAAACGTTCAAAGGAAAACAAGGTCCTTTTAAAAATGTCTTGGGTTTGAGTCCTGGGTCTCGCTGCGCCGAGCCCCTATGTCCCTTCCGTGACACTCCTCCCCCTTTCCAAAGTCCGACGAGCCCGGTTGGACCCACACGGGTCGTATAGGGGGAGTCGGTGCAGTCTCTGCGGCCCATAGTCCGTGGGCAAGAGGCGAGCCGCCAGGCTTCTCCAGTGGTGCTCGCGGCCATGCCTGGCAGGTTGTAAGTCCTTCGGGGTACCCCCTCCGGAATAAGTGTCCCGTGGTTGGGGAGGGTACCACCTGTGCCATCTCCAGTGGTCTCGGGTACTCGGGGAAAAAGGGGGCTAAAGGCAGGTGCCCCAAGTGCCTTGGTCAGCCGTTGATAAAGCCGGTGGCGGCCGAGGGCCTCCGGGCCAAAGGGTTGCAAGGAGGGGCAGGTTGGCAACCGGCTCTGCTCCGCCACCAGTGCGTCGGCTGGGGTGGTGAATGCTGGAGAAGACTCACCCGGCAGGAGAAGGACGTCCTCCATCTCGGGTGAGATCCGTGGCTGCCGGATAGGTAGCCTGAGGGTATCCCCCTTCTGCTCCTTGGGGCGGATAGTAGGAAATGGGCAGAGGCCAGCGGCCCTCTGCCCCGTTGCCAACTCTTCTGCTGGGGGGTGGGTGCAGAAATAACAATCAGGGGGTCGGACGAAGCAAGCGGCTGTGGGAAAAAACAGCTCCAGGGTATCCCCCTCCTGCCCCTCGGGACAGCTGGGAAAAGGTGGGCAGAGGCCAGCGGCACTCTGCCCTGTGGCCAGCTCTTCGGCTGGGTGGGGGCCTCCTTGCGGGAGGGTGGTTTCTTCCATCCCCAGGGCGGTCAATGGCTGCGAACAACCCAGCCCGGGGGAACCATCTGTCTGCTCCTCCTGGCAGACTGTGGGAAGTGGGCAGAGGCCAGCGGCGCTCTGCCCCGTGGCCAGCTCTTCTGCTGGGTGGAGGATAACTTTCTCTGCTGCTGAGGTGGGCAGAGGCCAGCGGCGCTCTGCCCGCTGCCAGCTCCACCGCTGGTCCGTGGGCACGGACACCGTGTCATCCTGCGAGTTGAAGGGGTAGCTTCTTCTGCTGGGGCCCCAACGGGGACCCATGGGAGCATCTCGGCCTCCCATACTTCCAAGTCCTGTGGACTGTCGGTTCCTTCCGCCGACCCGTCCCAGTACATGGGACTCAGACCCGACTGCGGAACGCTGTCCAACAATCTCCTGTAGGCCTTCTCGAGCTCCCACTCTCGCTCTGCTAGGAACTCCAGTTCCTCGAACTCCGAGTCCCTGCTGTCGTACGGGAGCTCCTGTTCCCGTCGCTCCAGTATCTCCTCCGACCGCTCTTCTGTCTCTTCTCCGAACCAGGGTCTGTGGCCATGCTCTCGTAGAGCAGCCCCGTGCCACCATAGCGGGGCCCTGCGTGGAGGCGCCGTCAATGGTGCGGGGTATCAGGGGGCCGGCTAGCCACCGGAGCGCGCGGTACGCGGCGTCCAGTGCAATCTCCTGCTGCACCAGGTACTGGAGCTCTGCCTCCCACTCCTCCGGGGCCCGATCTTGCAGGAACGCTGCTCGAGCGTCATACTGCACCCGGTGGATGACAGCGTCGGAGGGAACATAGACGTCATGGTAGTCCCTCTCATGGTACAGGGCCTCGTACCAAAGTTCCTGGCGGATCTCGTCTCGCCACTCGTACCTGGTGGGCTCCACTGTGGACCCATGGTACCGGACCAGGCCCTCCTGCAGCCTTCTCGGGAATTCCGCCCTCGAGTCCGCGAGGGTGCTGAAACAGTGGCACTGCCACTCGCTGGGGGGGTGGCGTCCTCGGATGCAGCTCCAGACGAGCTGTAAGTCTCCATCCAAGGGTCGCTGGGATGTGCGATGTCCCCAATACAGGCTCCAGGCGAGCTGTAAGTCCCGAAAGGGTGATCACTGGGGGGTGCAGATTCCCAGGGTGAAGCTCCAGTCGAGCTGTAAACCTCGACCCAGGGTTCTACGGGTTTGGGGACGGGGTTAGACAGTTCATCACTCCTCATACAGAGCGCCGCCATCCGCAACTCATGCTGACGGACCTTTTCTTGCTCCTCTTCCTGTTGAACCTCCTGGATCACCTTGCTTATGTCAGCCTCCGATGGGGCAGCTCCGAGTAGGGCGATCCGTTGCCGCGCCTTTCTGACGAAGGCATCTTCCGTTTCCTCTGCGAGGACAGGGGTGGGGGCGGGTGGCTTCACCGTCGCCGCGCCCACCCGGTCTAGGACCTGCAGCTCCTTAATCAAGGTCTTCTTGCGTTTAGAGCCTGGGGTACCTCCGATTCTCCAGCATGCCCCGCAGGGTGTTCCTGTTGTAATGGCTGTACACCGCCATGGTGTAGGTCTCCTTGCTGGGGGGTTGCAAAGAGCGATCCCACCGCTGCCACCAGTATGACGGAATGGAGTATCCGCCTGCGGTCCTGCTCTATCTGACCCCCTCTTTGGTGTTGCCAAGCCCGACTACCGAGTGGCACGGCACCCGGCGTCTCGAGCGGCTTGGGTAGAAGACCACGTGGCGGTGGAGATCTGGAGAGTAGATGGGGCACCCACGGTGGAAATCCGCCCGACTACCGAGTGGCACGGCACTCGGCGTCTCGAGCAGCGGATCTACTGACCATTGAAGGGCTGGAGACGGTCTGCGTGGCGAATCGAGGTTCGGTAGAGTCTCCTTGCAGATGCAGGCACGGCGCTCAGCCGAGGTCCCGATTCGGGTGGTTGCGGTATCCCAAGATACCGATTCAAGGTGGCACAACGGCGCGGCGAATCGATGTTCTGCTGCGGAGTTAGAGTGACCCGTTCCTGGGTGGGGGGTGATATGTAGCTGGCGTGAAATGACAACACCAGACGGAGCTGTATGTTTCAAACACTCAGATGAACTGACTCTTTTAATGAACAACGCCACTATTTATGCTGAAGTATAACAGTCACAATTTGCATACCCATACTAATGAGTTAGGTCAGTTATTTACAATCAACATTCTTCACATTCTCTTAGCCTTCAGCGCACACAACATTTGTATATCCATTGTTCCAGCACATCAGATTAAACACACACTATCAGAGATCCCTTAAATTAAACAGTGTACCTAGATAATGGGGAAAATCCCTGACGCATAAATTACACAGCAGCAAAACTTGTTTACTGGCTACAGAAAAACACATTTACCTACAGGAATATAAGTATGTTTTAAAACCAAAGCTATGTCATTTCACTAAACTAAATTAAACTAAAACCAAACGTTGTAAAGTATATTTAAAATCACACAGGGTACATCTTAATACAGCACATCAAGTAAAACCACATCTAGCAAGGAAAATAAACTGTTCATACATTGAAACGCACACTGCAAACGTTCAAAGGAAAACAAGGTCCTTTTAAAAATGTCTTGGGTTTGAGTCCTGGGTCTCGCTGCGCCGAGCCCCTATGTCCCTTCCGTGACAATCAGACTGACAATCTTGTTAGTGTACAGATTATGCAGGTAAAAAGTAATTAATTTTGTCCAGTGAGCACAGAATGGCTGCTATATAACCAGGAAGTAACTAAGACACTGAGCAAAAGGGGTGGAACTAGCTGAATACAGCAAGCTAAGGAAGCTCAGCAGGGACAAAATAGCTGTGAAATCAATAGCATGTAAGCAGCAAAGGCAGATTCAAACACAAAACAGAAAAATATAAAATAAATCATACGGCATGACAGACCGATATATCGGTTTTGCCGATTATCGGCTGCCGATATTCAAAAAATTACTGATATCGGTATTGGCAGTTTATTTTCCGATTATTGCGATAATTGAACAAGTTGTTTCGCTGCAGCTGCGACACATGAGGTCCCACAGAACTGTGTGAATCCGGGGCTTCTCCCACATCAGACTGTCAGCCCTCACTGCAGAGCAACCCCTGCTCACTGACAGTATTGCGCATGAGCGTGATGACAAAAGAAATGGGGCTTCCATCCTATCTGGCAGGGAATTCCCTATACAGGAGATGCAGGGTCTATTTCCTACAGCAGGTGTCAGCAACCTGGAACCTCCAGATACTTTGGAACTGCATTTCCCATGAGGCTCTAAGAACCAATGAGAAGCAGAGCATCATGGCAGATAGAATTCCAAAACATGTGGAGCAACATCTACAAAGTCACTGCTAACTTAACTTAACCAGAGCTGGTGTAAACATACCAGAGCCATTATAGTCTATGGGGTTGTTAAGTTTACAACAGCTCTGGTTAAGTTAGCACCAACTTTGTAATATAACGCTTGGAGGGCCAAGGTTGCTGAACCCCTTACATACAGGGTCATATGAGGGACCTTTAAGAAAGACAAAGACACCGTCTTATTGTTTGAAAATAAAATCGTATTAAAGTGAATAAATGAAGTGGACGTGGTGCAATGTTTAAATGTTAAACACCTTCAGGGTTATTCAGAGAGCGGTGAAAATCAGGAGAATGACTGGAGAATGGAAAATTCTAGGTCAAAATAGCCGATTTGGAAAGTGAAATGAAAGGGAGAATTTTTCTGGTTTGGCTATTCTGACCTAGAATTTTCCATTCTCCAGTCATTCTCCTGCTTTTCACCTCTCTCTGAATAACCCTAATTGAGTTCATGGCATAATGTCAGATTTGTGCTTGTGTTTTTTTTTCACTACTTTAAAATTACAGAATATAATCGGCACCAAATATTGTCTTTCGGCCAGAAAAGCTGCCGCTAATCGGTATCGACCCTGAAAAAAATGATATCTGTCTATCCCTAGTGTGGGAAATGTTGTATCCCATAGGCTTCAATGTTAAAAATATTCCAGTTTTAATTCAATATCTAATAAACCGTTGCTTATAATATTTTGCAGCAGAAAGTCTATATTTTTTATTTTTTTTGTAAAAATGCTTTTTTTTTTTTTATCAATACGAAATTTCTAATCGATACGAAAGTTCGTGTGGTTGACATTTCGGATTCGGGATGCCCGCAGAAGCACGAGAATGGTAAATTTCATAGAAAAAACGAATTGCACATCCCTAGCCAAAGGTTGGCGTCCTAACAGCCATTTCTTTTGCCTGAATTGCTGGTCATAACAGAACCGGCATTGGCCCCCATACACCTTATAGGCCCCCCCAAATCAGATCTATGTATGAAAAAAGAGCCACACTCCGCTCTGGCACCCGCTCACAAATTATAGCACTAAAAGCCAGAAAACCCTGGAGCCAATTCCCAAACGTCCGAGGTAAGCGCCGAACATTATCTTTCTTTTTTTTTTTCCCCATCACCGTCCGTCCTCCTAGGACAATCAACTGTTTCCTTGTCAACTGCCACCAATGACAATATGTCCACGTATTCGTATTTCCAGATTTTTTTTATATCCCCAGCAAGATGCATTCCCAAAGGCGATAACTCGCAGGCTGACCGTAATCCGGCGTCATCCACCTGACCCACTTCACCCTCCTTAACAGCCACCACTGAAGCCACACTGCCACCAACAACCTCCAGAGCAGCAGCCGCCACCACTTTCTCAGTCCCCACAGGTTGACGGGGTAGCGTCCTCGTATCAACACCCCCAGACCCTTCCTGCCTCGCAGCACTGCCAATAAAAGGTTAACTGAATCCTTTCCGGCACCAAAGCCCCCCTCGACCCAGCCTGCCCCGCGCCACTAGCCGCACCATTTCTACTCCTATTCAAGCTAGCAGCAGCGGCGAAGAATCCACAGGTTGCTGGATCAAGCTGGTATCCACTGCTCTCCCCGGCGCCGGGACATCCCCCGGCCTGTTGTTCCTGTCTCTGTGCTGGTCCCAGGAACACGACCCAGATGTGGATCCATTTCTTGAAGCATTAACTCTGCCGTTGGCCCCCCAGAAAAGAGCAGAACATGTCTCTGAGGCCCTGCAACCGTAGACTCCTCCGGTCGCGTTGCCCCGGCAACCGGACGCTGCAGAGCGCCACCACGTGTCCCAGCAATAGGAGGCCGAGCACGTGACGCCACCTGGCCGTGGTGCCCACGTGACCTCCGAGGGGTGGAACTTTGTCCACACGTCGTCACATTAATGGGAGTCTGGGCCAGCCTGGACACGTGCGGGCTGCGTGACCAGTGAACAGGTCGCCCCTCGTCAGCCACAAGCACAGGAGGCTCCTGCCCCATAATCGCCTGCTGTGCTGTAGACACCGGCGGCATCCCTGGTACGAAAGAAGCCACCGAATCTGGGGAACAAGAGCCGCCACTAAAGCCAGGGCGTTGTCCATACACCTGCAGGTCCCGCAGACCGCTCCTTTCTATACTGCCTGGAGCACTCCTCTTGGTCCGGGGAAGCAGCTCTCCCCAAGCCCGGTGGGAAGTGCAGCAGGTCCTCCATGGAAAGCAGAGGTTGCACAATCTTGAAGACAGGACAACAGCATGGCGACTTCTCCCGAAACAGCAGCGACGATAGCAGACAGTCAACGTGATGACTCCCTCCTTTTCCAGAACAGGAGTGCACAGGTGAGAATTCCCCTCCCTTAAATTAGGCCCCTCATTAGCATAATCTTGTCAGTCTGCCAATCGTATAGCCCCAGGCCAGCAGTCACGCCCCCTTCCTGAATTAAAATCTAACAGTTATTAAATTACATTAAAAATTGAGGCATTGCAGTGAAATGAGAGGCTGACAAACTCCCAACCATGTTTAGAGAAAAAGGCTTCCCTAACCGATGTCTCGAGCCCTTGAAACCGATAGATCGGCTTACTCAGACCTAAAGACAACGGTTCTAGTCAAAAACAAAGCAGCTTTATCGCTACCTTTGACAGCGGTTGGGAGGAAGTAAAAAAGATCTGTACAAAGTACTGGCCTCTGCTTCACGTAGACAACTCGCTTGTAACAGTCATCACTGACCGACCCAGTTTTACAGCACGTAGGGCTAGAAATTTAAAAGACCTACTGGTTCGTAGCTATCACATGGCTACAACAGCACCCAGGTACCTACCGCTGCGGACACTAAAGTGTGTCCATTTATCAATGTTTCTCATGAAATAAACAGCCATGTTACGTAAAGATCATTCAGAATCAAACCATTCATAAACTGCACCTCTACTAAAGTACCGGTAGTTAAAATGTGGCAAACAATACGTTGGTAAAACATTCCAACAGTTCAGGAGACGTATTTTACAACACATCAATAACATCAAACATAACGTGGATAGGTTCTGATATAGGTGTATCCATCTTTTTCATCGCGGTAATGTAGATTTCCAGACTTTCCAAGCCATTAAAAACATTAATATGGGACCGAGGAGATTTCGACAAAACACTGTGCCAGCGTGAAAGCCGCTGGATATTCACGCTTAAAGCACAGACACCTCTTGGATTAAATGAAGAATTTCCCTTCACTCCCTTTAACACACATCATCTGTTCTAAGTAATCCTTTCAGTTAGGCGTGTATTGTCAATGAGTTCCAATAGTATACTATATGCCCCTAGGAAAAATACATTAGTGCCCCGGGCCAAAAGTATGATTGAACATGACAGCACACAGACCGGTATTATGCTGCTAATTTGCGCATATTAAACCATTACAACTAGCACATTATTTGGATACAGGCGTTGTACAACAATTACTGTTTTGTATCTAAGTTTAAGTTTATAACTCGCACAAAGGTATGTCCTATCACATGTGTCTATTAACAAATAGTAGAACGTGCTCAAGAATATATAGAGATTCCTGCCCCTTCCAAAAATACCCACAAATGGCCCAGCCTCCTGCACTACATGTCCCAGCATGCCTTGGTCTGGGCATGCTCCGTGCGTTTCTCCATTAATTTTTAATTGCCCACAATGTCCATCGCCATGGACCCCCTCTAGGAATCAAGGGATGTGCTTCCTTCTTTGAAGGCATGACCACATACCTCTTGGTGCCGTGCTGTCTACAGCCGGGACTTGAAGGTATGAATAGAGGACACAGGACTTCCATTTGCCCAAATGGGTAATTTCCACTCTGATCCTGTATCAAAGGAATCCCATTTCACAGCAACCTGTTATATCCCTCCAAGGGACAAAAGATACCCATGTTAGTAACTGCTGGAGTTTCCAAGAAGTAATTGTCAGCTGCGTAAAATGGACCCTTCGGAGAATATATATATATACACACCTAGCAGGATAGAGATACAGATCTAATCTGCCACACCATCTGCAATCATCTGTGGAGTTTTATTTCCCTATACAACTCAATCCTTGATGTGTTTAACAATCCCACTGTTGGTTCTATTCAGTGGCCATCATAATAATATGAACTGTGTTTGAAATAATATGAAGTGTATTGACACAGATTGCTCCACACCTGAGCATTCGATCAAACAGAGGCTTTCTTTATAACTACTCCCGTTAGCAGATCGAGCTTTCATCAGTAATCATCTGTGGCACCTCTATCTTGTCACTTTGTATATCTATCTGTGTGTACCTAGCATTAGTGCATTGTAATAAATTAATGGGATGCTCAGATTTGGATAACATGGAGAACACTTCCTAACAGCTCCTGTCAGCAGACAAAGCAATCATTTGCAGACCCTGTGGAGCCTTAATCCCCATAGGCTAAAGGCATTTCTAAGGTGCTACTCTGCATACAATATTGCCTCTATTCAGTTTGTGATTGTATCTATGTGAAAAATGTATAAATGGTCTCAACAATTTGCAACAATAGGAAACTATTTTCTATTTGAGTAGTCTTTAATAGACTAAGCAGTTAAAAGCTCCCTCCTTACATACTCAGTGGTGAATACCTGGAGCTCCTATCTATAATATAATTGAGTAAGGCTTGGCGTGTCCATCGCCAAGCCTTACTCTGCACATGCGCGCGCAACCAGCGGCGGTTGGTTGCGCACGCATGCAACCGCCGCGGCACGAGCCGGCTGTGCGCTCGCCGCGGCGGTTACAAGATGCACGCAGCAGCCGGGTAGAGGCTGCGCTCTCAGCCTCTACCCGGCTGCCGCGCGCATCCATCCCCGAGCGGCGAAGGGAAAGTTCCCTCGCTTCTGCTCTTTGAAGGACCCAAGCCGTGGTCACGTGACCGCGGCTTGGGTCCTTCAACGACCGGAAGCAGGGAAACTTTCACTTCGCCGCTCGGGAAGGTAAGTATGAGGAGCTCATGGGGCGGCTGTCCGAATGCCAATAGAGCATTCGAACAGCCGCCCCATGTCTGGTCTGGGGTCTGAGGTGGGGGGCAAATATCCATGAGCTGGGGCATATATCCATGAGAGGTGGGGGCCAAATATCCACGTGCTGGGGGCAGTATCCACGTGCTGGGGGCAGTATCCACGTGCTGGGGGCAGTATCCACGTGCTGGGGGCAGTATCCACGAGCTGGGGCAGTATCCACGAGCTGGGCGCAAATCTATCCATTAGCTGGGGCAGTATATCCACGAGCTTGGGCAGTATATCCACGAGCTGGGGCAGTATATCCACGAGCTGGGGCCTGTATCTCCACGAGCTGGGGCATATATCCATGAGCTGGGGCAGTATATCCACGAGCTGGGGCAGTATATCCACAATAGACTGCCCTCTGGGCAGGCTTTCCACCTTGTTTCTAATAATATTCCTCATAATAAACTGCTCCTGGTCTATACCTTTTTATTATTTTCATCTTTTCAATCGATCAGTTTCTTTCTAGTTTATCCAGCAATCACTGCAGGTTAAAGAAGGGAAGTGCCACTCAGAGGCAGTAAAACCTAGAGCCGGGAATTTCACAGGCTCTTGCAAATGTGAGTGGTATATACCTCTGTAGCATAATACATTTTTTTCAACATTTGTTCGGATCCTCTGCACTATTATTTTTCGTGTCTCCTTTTTCTGTCTTTGAGAGACGCAGAGGATGGCATGGATTTACTGCTGGAATAATAAAGGAGGACCAAGTAGATTGACATTTTTTGAGGATCTTCCTATTTTATTGGTTGCTGTATGGGCCACTGCACTTAAATTTTTTCTGGACCACTTGATATGGATTGACCCCCCCAGTCATGCCCCAGCCCTTGGAGCCTGCTTGTGGCCAGTTTGGGTTACTGTTTACTCCCTGTCTGCTTCCACTGAAGGGTTAATTCTTGTTCAGAGCCTGTGTGCTTTGCATAAAACCAGGTCACACCCTTCTCTCCTCACTCTCATTTTGGTTCCCTTCCTGCTATGTGTGAGGTCCTGTGAGCTGCCTCTCCCTTTATTTGTCTTTATTACCCACCATCCTCTGTATTGTGATATTCCTGCGGCTACAAAGTGTTCCAGCTTGCATTTGCCTGTATTACATCAAGGTGTCTTTGCAAAGAGCTCCTGGTTCCAGCCCAGTGGATCCTGTCTGGAAGTGGACACTGCATAGCCCACTATCCTGTGTGCATAGAGACTACACCTGTAGCTACCAGTGTTTAAGCTTCAAATGTGACACACCTTATCATAGTACAATATATTTAATGTATTTTTTTTTTAAAAGCGAATTTATTTGAAGGAAAATCAATGCTTTAGAATAAACTGGAGGATAGAGCTGTGCAGCATTAAGGGTTTGTGGGGGTGGGGGGGGGGCCCGGATATACGGATGGTGCATGTCTGGGCTTCCTATGCAACATCTGTGGATTTGGTGCTTGTTCATAAAATCTGTCACGGCCTTCGCCGGCGACACAAAGGCAAATCCGGCGCTTGTGTGTCCTGAAATCGCCTGGGCAGTGCCTGTAAAGTGCTGCCTTTTTTCCTACAGCACCTGCCCCATTACTCCCTACTAAAGGGGTGGAACGCCCTTCCGAAGACGCTTCTACATCCTCAGTTCCCTGCTAATCACCGTGCTATGCACCTCTCCTTCCAGAAGCTTCTGCTTGCCCACCTTACGCTTTGCTATTGGATATCCTGTGTATGACTTATTGCTTTGGACTTTGACTGCGTTGTTGCCTGCCTCGTCTCATGCTTGAACTCTAACCTGGATCACCCCTTTCTGGAAAGCTCGCCTGATCACCCCTTTCTGGAAAGCTCGCCTGATCACCCCTTTCTGGAAAGCTCGCCTGATCACCCCTTTCTGGAAAGCTCGCCTGATCACCCCTTTCTGGAAAGCTCGCCTGATCACCCCTTGCATGTTCCCTAGCCCTCAGCCTCCTCCTTTTGGCTCTGCCTTTGCTTTTCCTCTGCTGTTGCTTTTGTGCTTTTCTGTTGCAGTCTGCCCTCTTCATGTCCTGCCCCTCTGTTCCTAGGTCAGGCCGGGGTCTGATGATGGCACTAATGTGCCTCTTGGTGTCCATCACAGCGTCGTGATGCTTTGACGGGGCTGGCCACACGCTGTAGTGTGCGCACAAATTGCACGCGCTACAGCGGACGTGATAAAAGCCCCCCCCCAGTCGAACTGCTACAATGCGCATTCAATGGAGCTGCAAAACGCAATCCTCCATAGGAGGCACTGAGTGCGCTCGGCAAGGCGGCCAGACGGGAGTCAGAGTGGAAGGAATGTTCACTCTCCCGGACGTTCCTTCCGCTCTGACGAACGCTCCTCTGACCCTGGTCTAAAGCATCCTGTTTATTTTCATGCCGTTCCTATTCTGTCCACCTGGTGTCTCGTATCCTGTGTCTAGTCCCTTTTTGTATGTCAGTCCCGTTCCTGCCTCGCCCAACTACCCCTTATGTTATTCATTATCCAGGGTCCCTTTTTGGTTTACTCCTGCTGTTGTTTCCATGTAATAAACTTTTAACTGTTTACCCCGTATTGCTGCCTCTGCTCCACTCTGTCACCGCATCCTCAACCCCGGCAACCCAGCCGTGACAGAAGCACAGACATGCAGTATCTGTGGAGTGACCTGCATGTCTCTAGCTTGTCCCTATTCTGGCAGCTGCTGCACAGGAAGGTGGTTCTGTGGTGTCAGGTGACATAAACACATCATGTGTTTTATAGGCGCCTCTACTAAAGAGCATTGCCATAAAAGTGTCTATGGTGTTATGGCCAAGGAAATAACGGCTATTAGTGATTATGGAGAAGAGGATCGGCTCACTCCATGATCTTCCCCCCTACCACTGTCATTTCCTGCTCCTCTTCCCATTCAGCCCTCCTGCAACTCACCACTCCACCTACCCTATTCACCCTCCCCTAATGGGTCACCCCTCTCCTCTTCGATTGTAAGCTCTTGAGCAGGGTCCTTCCCTCCTTCTGTTCCGCGTGTGTATGTATAGTTGTTATTCTGTCTCTCCCGTTGTACAGCGCTATGGAATTTATTGGCGCTTTATAAATACTTGTAACGGTTTTCTTTAATGGTGTGTTGTGAGGTTTCAGCTGTCTGTGGATCCCATGAAGCACAATATGTTTATAAATAGAATCGTCTTTTTGGTCAGACATGTGCGACCCTTTTCAAAGGTACAAGAAATCCATTTTCAAAAGGGCTGAGAGAAATGAAGTCGCGCTTGCAGAGAGCCGTGAATCGCCAGATTGTAACCGGTGAGGACATGTATCAGTCTTGTTGTGATAAGATAAACATATTCGTCTAAAAAGCAAAGAAGTGGTTTGTGGTGAAATGGAGATACAGGAGAGATCGGATAGCTGTGAATTGATTGTAGGAAATCGGTGTCTTCATCGAGATGTTCCCGTTTCTGAAAGTGTCATGAGATGCTTTTTGACAAAAATCCGCCGCGTTGGACGACTTTCAAGTGTGTAAAGTGCTTCCCCCTGACCCTTCGATATAATGACATTGTTGCGTGTGTCTATGATGGACAGGAGGGATGAGCGTTCGGTTCGGATCTGTTCGGAGTTCGTTTCGGACATCACTCGTTCGGCTGTTCGTCGAACGCGAACATTTCCGCGTGTTCGCCCACAATGCACCACAATTCACTTTTCCTCTGGCCTGAAGCTTGTAATTGGCTACAGGTCAGGTGCAAGACTATGCCAATCACGGCTCAGAGTCCTGATTGGGCAAATTTTGACCAATCATGGGCTCACAGAGCTAAGTCCCGCAGCACACTATATAAGGCTTTCCTGCCTGCAGCCCCAGTGTGTGTGTTTACTTCCAGGCTATCGGGGACAGTGTGTATCAGTGAATTCTACCAGAGTTCAGCAAATTTGAATCTATCAGTGAGTTATACCACAGTGCAGTAAAATATTGGACCACAGGGTCCACCACTGCACTCTTCCACAATACCACAGAGGGGTTAGTTACGGTGTGAAGGCACTTGCTGCCACCAAAGGTAAAATATTTGGGTGCACTGATGCCTGTACCAGATTCATATCATTTTAATATTTGACCGCAGGGTCCAACCTGCACTCTTCCACAATACCACAGAGGGGTTACGGTGTGAAGGCACTGTTGCCGACACTAAAAGCCCAATTTTAAAGCACCTATTGTTACTTTCATCCAAAGCCTGCATAAGTTTCACCATAATTTAGCCAAAAAAAATCACTAAACTTGTTCTGCATGTCCTAAAATGTCTCCTCTTTTCATACAGGCTGCCGCCCCAAGCAGTTGTTTATGAATAGATTAAAGGAAAACCATTTACCGTCATTTGAAATGTAATTTTTTTGTTTTTAAAGGTTTCTATACATCCTAGAAATCCGCCACTTCATGGGCAGGTTATGGGGACCTCCTAGGCACGATATTTGAAGGAATTTTTAGTTTTTATTCTTAACCTTTATTTCATGGAAAACTCACTGTTCCTTTAAAAACGTTTTTTTATAAACTTTTTGTCCTTGTTTCCTGTCCCCAGGGCACTACCCGGACCCCTATACACCTTTAATGGCAAATATCTAGCATATATGCCCTCTTGGAGGGCACTCTAAAAATCTAACGTTCGGGTCCCATTGACTTACATTGAGTTCGGATTGTGTTCGAACTCGAACTTTAGAGATTGTTCGAGTTCGAAGTCGAACCGAACACGGGGGCGTTCGGCTCATCCCTAATGGACAGTGGTGGGTCAGTGAAGTAGAAGACATCAGTTTACAAAGCAAGGACATGTCTATTAAGTTTTACCATCCGGCAGCACCAAGACCATCATCACCGCATTTTCCTACAGAGCACCGCAAATATGGAATAACCTCCCAGACACCATCAAATCTTCCCCCAGTCTAAAGTCCCTTAAGAGCTCCCTATTAACATACCTCAATATGAAATGCACCTGTAAACATGTAACACAGTGACTATATACAGAATGCACCTGTAAACATGTAACACAGTGACTATATACAGAATGCACCTGTAAACATGTAACACAGTGACTATATACAGAATGCACCTGTAAACATGTAACATAGTGACTATATACAGAATGCACCTGTAAACATGTAACACAGTGACTATATACAGAATGCACCTGTAAACATGTAACACAGTGACTATATACAGAATGCACCTGTAAACATGTAACACAGTGACTATATACAGAATGCACCTGTAAACATGTAACACAGTGACTATATACAGAATGCACCTGTAAACATGTAACACAGTGACTTTATTTCCTACATATTTATTTTTCTGTTAATCTGTATATTTGGTCTTGTGTTAATATCTTGCATTTTACTATTTTGTATTTCTGTAACCACTCAATGTTCTCGAACCCAGGACATACTTGAAAACGAGAGAAATCTCAATGTATCCTTCCTGGTAAAATCCTTTATAAATAAAATAAATTAAAGAAGTGATCATGACTGCTGATGTCTGTGATCTGTCTTCCAATACCCATGTCCATCAATAATCCAATAATCACGCAACACCATTTCTTGTTTGGAAGGACATGGGCCACAGCTTTTATTTTAAAAGAACATCAATCAAAATCACTTAAGTAAATTGTATTCCACACTTAACATCTGCCCACCCGCAGCACCGTATGGATGGCTGTTTCTCCTTTGCTTAAACCATGAGCTCACAACCTGTGGCGCCACCAGGCGCGTCTCTCCAGAGCCCACCATTTGGTGGCTTACCTTTAAACATTTTATACGCTGGCCAGGGTTCGTTCCGCCAACGCGAGGGGCTGCCAAACCCTATGGCCGCCCCTGTGCTCCCCCCCGCAGCCAGCGCCCTCTCAATGCCTTCCACAACACCCACCAGGAAAATATCTAGGCCGATGTCAGTCAGGTGATCCCTGTTTGAAGGAATCACATCCCGGTTGTCCCCCTCCAGCTCTCTTTGCCAGACAACCAAAACCCCCAAACTAACCACAAATTGGGACACCTCTTTATTAACCTTCCACCGCACCCGCTCCAATGCCTTCGGCGCCTCAAAGGACTCCCCTACCGGCCTGGGAATAATTTCGGACCATACCAAAGTTAGCTTCCGACACAAAGTGAAACACCTCGCCAAGTCCTGCTTAATAAAGTGAAGCAAATAAACCAACCGAAGGGGCCCCAGGTGAATAACCAACACGTGAACATCCCCCGCCTGAATAACCAACTCCACACACCCTCAGGAGTCCGCTGGGAAAGCTTAGAACATGCAGTGAAACTTGCCTCCACCGCAACCCTCGACTTGTCTGTCTGAGACCGCGCCCCCCACGGTTGCACATCCTGCACCCCTACAAGACCCGGATCCCAATGTAACCCTGAGGGGAGCGACAAACCCCGTGACACCAATTCCCCGATCCTGAGGGCACCATAAAACAAAAAGAAAACGCAGTTCGAAACGATCAGACCTGATACGCATATATATATACGGGGCCATTATCAACCATTGTCTGATAACCTTATATAAATATATACGGGGTCATTATCAACCATTGTCTGATAACCTATTCATTAACAGGTCTATACATAGGACAAGGGGTCATCCATTTAGGCTGGGGTCAGACGAGCGTAGTGTTCACGTCCGTGATTGCGCCTAAAAGTACGTCCGTGATAGCATGACAGAAAGCCCATTGGAGCCTGACACATGAAGTACGTCCGCACTGAACCGCGGACGCACCACGGCCGCGGCAAACGGACACAAGGCAGGCAGGAACGTACAACCACTAGAACGGCCGCACAAAGTGCACTGCGTCCGCAAACGTCCGCATAGCTTTGTGTGTGAGTGATGGAACGTGGTCAGACGGACTGCATTTATACGTCCAGCATTTTTCACGGACAAAATGGTTTTGCTTTTTAATTTATTTTCCCTCCTACATCCGTCAAAATATATACGTCAGTGAATAAACGGACTGTGTGGCCACTACTGTGTCTTCCGTACTGACGTACGTCCGTGTGCAAGGACGTACAGTCTGTAGAAATCACGCTCGTCTGACCCTAGCCTTAGACTGGAAGAAAGAAAATTTAGCTTAAAGCATAGGAAGGGTTATTTTACGGTGAGAACAATAAAGCTGTGGAATTCTCTGCCTGTTGAGGTGGTTGGGTCAGAGTCTGTACAGACTTTTAAAAAACGACTGGATGACTTCCTGCAGACACAGAATATTAAGGGTTATAATATTTAATATGTGGGTAAAAGCTTCTTGATCCAAGGAGAATCTGACGCCATTCTGGGGACAAGAAGGAATTTTAACCCGCTATGTTGCATATTTCAGACTGGGTTTTTTGCCTTCTTTTGGATCAACAGCAGTAGGTTATGTGGGAGAGGCTGAACCCGATGGACGCATGTCTTTTTTCAGCCTATATAACTATGTAACTATCTGCGCAAATGCCCAGGAGAACCCCCATCAGAGTCCAGTACCGAGGAAGACACCGGCTGTCTCGTGTCCGGACCGGAACCCTTTCTCCAATCCTCCACAACCCTTTTTTAACAGCCCCTACTTGGCCACATCCTCCCAAACCAACAGGCGACACAAAAACGATAGGGCTGACCAGGCTGTCACCGCAGACGCCCCCGATAGACCCAGAGATCTCATGACTTCTAGCAACACCCAAGTAGCCCAATGCGACCGGCTGCGTTCCCCCAACCCCGCACAGCATTCGTGACCGCCTACCATGACCGCCAGACCTGCACATATGACCCCCACGTGGATTCCTCCACCGAGGAAAACATCAGCTGTCTCAAGCCGGAGAAGCGAGGTCCCAGAGCCCAGCCGGGAAAGGCGTCTCATTCTGGTCCGCTCCCGGAGCGACCTGCCAGAAATGGCTCCACTGGAACCGGGAGAGAGTCAGCGATCACATTGTCGATGGCAGGTATGTGTCGCACCCGGAACCAAATATTGCATTGCAAAACAAAACTCCACCGCAAACAGAGCACCGGCAACGAACTGGAGGACATTCGGTTAACCACCTGCACCACACTCATGCTGTCCTTCCAAAAGACAACTCTGCGATTCGCCAGACTCTTCCCCCCCACAGCTCCAGGGAGACCACCATGGGAAAAATTCCAAAAAAGTCCAGGTTCCGAAGAAAATCAGAAACCCCCCCCAACTCGGTGGCCACGCCTGCGCCACCAACGCCCACATAAATAAGCCCCAAAACCCTACGCCCCGCCGCGTCCAATGAACAACTCCAAGGCCAGGTGTAACGTGGGGGTTTCCGTCCACGTGCAGACTGCTCCCCTTGAAGTCAGTATTCCGCAGAAGTACTGCTTCTAGCCCAGAATGCAGGCAATAACGTACAGAAGATCCTTGCTCTTTCAGCCAAAATGGAGACTGAGTTTATTTAGTTTGCAAGGGACGCACACACACAGAGGGGGAAGGTGCAGAAACAATGGATCAGATAAGTGAGCTGGGTGATCTTAATGGCTGGGGGAAGGTGAGGGGGTGATGGAAGCATGTGAAAACAAAAGGAATCCATTAATCACAGGGGGTGTATACTATACAAAGACTGGATCGTAATACAGAGGTTAAGCTATACAGAGGGAATACAATACTCTACAGTATACGCAGAGCAATGAAATGTAAGGAAAAATAAACACAAATAAACATTGGGGTGGCCGTTTCTTCACACCAGGTTATTCGCCGCCTCCTCCTCCTGCCAATATGTACAGCCGTCATACCTGGACAGGAAAGACTGCCATGCGACCAAATTCGCCTTGATACCCCGGGTCAGGCACACAAAATGATAAGGCGCCCGAATACCTGCAGTGGCCAGAGACAACCGTCGACAAAAGGCTCTGCCCATCGGCAGCACCCGGCAGGAGAAAACCAGATGTCCCAACAAAGATTGGACCTCCTGCAACCGTAACTTATGGACCTGCCAGCGCCCTGGCAACCAGCCGCCCCAAGACCCCCAGCTTACCAGCCGGAAGCCGAAAGACCCATTGAACAGTATCAATTTTGATACCCAAAAAAGACCGGGTTCGACAGGGCCCTTCCGTCTTCTGGTCAGCCAATGGGAACCCGAACTCCAATGCCACATCCTGAAAAACCTGGAGTAACTCCACACACACAGGAGAATCCCTCGGACCCACAAACAAAAATCGCCGAGATAGTGGACGACAGAATCTCGACCTGCCCGCTTGCAAACTACCCAGTGTAGAAACAAGCAAAAAGGAACACGAAACCGGACATCGCATTGGCAGACACCTGTCGAAACAATATGCTCCCTGAAAAACGCAACCCAACAGGTGATGATAGTCCGGGTGGACCAGAAGCAGCCGAAAAGCTGCCTCCACATCCACCTTCGCCAACAAACACCCCTCACCATCCGTCCTAACCAGCCGCAGCGCCTCTTCAAACAATGCATCTCGGACTCTGCAGTCCTTTGAAAACCTATCATTGACAGACGTCCCCGCCGGGTAGGACAGATGGTGAATCATCCTAAACTTACCCTCCTCCCTCTTTTGCACCAAACCCAGCATCATCCCGTGCCTGAGTGCAACACCTCTAACTTTCTGAAACCTCGAAAGACAGGGTGACCTCCCCCACACTGCGCACACTCATGCCGAAAGCGGCAGGATGAAGCCCAATGACAAGAGGATTCATTGTAGAGCCAATAACTACCCTTCGTGCTCCCGCTGGCGCCGTGGGAGATGCAGCGCCAGCGGCCTCATGAAAAGGTGCGACTAACAGGCGTGCCGGAGTCATGATCAGTAGCCACAGATTCACGTCCTTGAACATCAACGCATGCTGGGCCACATTGCCATTGTTTGCTGAAATTGCTGATCGTATTTATTCCAGCACTGCCCACCATTTGTCTTGTACGCCCCAATATAAGATCGACATAAGTAAACAGCGGAATACACTTGTCCGGCTGTCTCTCACACAATATAGCACTATACACCAGGAACCCTTGCAGCCAAAGTGTGCGTGGCAAACCTTTTCGCTTATCCTTGCCCTCCAACCTATCGTCAATCTACTGTCTCCCTATCCTCCGCCACCAACGTCCGCACATCAACAAATTCCCCTTTCCATATTTTGCCCTGCACCTCCTGGGAAACCTGCATACCTAACTGGGAAAGATCACATGCCGGCAACTGTCCAAAGTCGCCCCAGACCCAACCGTCAACTTCCCGCCTAGCTCCGGGCCAGCACCAGCCACCTCCACCACCCTTGACCGCAACACTTCCTCTGTCTGCACTGCAGACACGAACCCGGGAGCAGGCACAGTTTGTCCTCCCAACGACACTCAGGGAACGGACCCCGACGCTTGCTGCCATCTCATCAGTGCCGCCACGACCGCATCCATGACACCTTCCGGTAGTGTAGCGCCACCCTGCCCCGCAAGTGATGCCAGGTCAGACTCACAGGCCGAAAGGAGCTGTGATGAAGAGTAATCCACCCAACGAACCTTCCATGGAAGACAGTCGCCTCGTTCCGGGATGCCGCACCATATCCAGCTGATCCACCTCTGGGCACCTGCCGCAGCATCGCCTCCTGGTCCAGGGGGCCACCTCCACGCGACCCCCTGGCGTTCTCAGGCACTCTCGGGGCAGCCACCGGCAATTCAGGGAGTCCGGGGCCAGTTTCCTGACCCCGACCATGGGCGCCGCCATCTTTTCGGTGGGGAACTCTCCGATTGGCCAAATGCTCCCAGTGCACCGGGTGACGTGGAGTCTGACATACACATCACTGCAGGACGTGCAGACTCCACAGCAACAGGGGGAGAGCACTGGCTCCTCGAACGCCGCCTCTGGCCGCCATCTTGGTACACCGCAGCCCCACCATCTTAGCTCACCTGCACGCCGACATCCTGGGGCCTCCACCGGCCCATGTTACCACGGTCGTGTCCGGCGGCGTATCCGGAACCAACAAACCATCAGAGGAAGCCGACCTAGGACCTGGAGCCTCAGCAGTCAGGTTATCCACTCTTGAGCCAGCTGCTGTCGCTGTAGGTCGCCGGGGTGGGCTAGGGCTAAAACAAATTGGGGGCCTCGAACGATGCTCACGCCTCCACTGCCGCCGTACAGATCGTTCCCAATCTGACGATGGAACCGGGGGGTCCCCCGGAGTTGCCTCCAATAGCCGAGCTAACGTCAGCCCTTGCGCCGCAGCATGTGCCCGCAGCTGGGCCGATAAGTCTGCAGCATCCATGCCAGACATTAATAAACTTATGATTGCAGGCCTCAATACAGAAAATGACAGCAGACAAAATTTCTGATGTGTCAACGCTGGAAGAACCAGAAGAGGTAAGACCCCCTCCCCTCTCACTCTTATATGATCCTTACAATATTTACAAACATATACACACCACCACCAATCCCCTTCAATCAGGCCACTTTACGACCCAGACCAGCAGTCATGCCCCCCCCCCCTTCCTAATGGGTCCGGGGGGGGGGGGGTTCCAGAGATAAGGTGTGTGTGAAACCAAAAACCTTCTTCTTACTAAACTGATGCCAGAGGAATTAACACCGGCTACTGGAGCATCTCCCAGCATTCCTCAAACCGTGTGACGAGATTTCCCGACCTTTCAATAAGTGCGAAACGTTCAACACCTCCGGAAGCAAATGATTCTCCATATGCTCCTAATTATAATGAATTGTATAGCTTTTGCTGTATAATATAATGACATTGATGACCTCGCGGCTTTTTGTAAGTTTCGTAGCTGGCGTAACTCAAACTTTTTACT
Source organism: Leptobrachium leishanense (assembly GCA_009667805.1). Classification (NCBI taxonomy): domain Eukaryota; kingdom Metazoa; phylum Chordata; class Amphibia; order Anura; family Megophryidae; genus Leptobrachium; species Leptobrachium leishanense. Next base: position 29,655 of record RXON01002037.1, on the reverse strand, counting down.
GCAGTTTACTAATATATATATATAGTATTTTTATTATTTCCCCACCAGAGACCTTTACCCCTAAATTCTACCAAAACTTACCAAGATTTGTGGGTCCTCGTAAAAAAGGAGACAAGAATCAGGGCTTAACTGATTTTTTACATAAACTACCCGACCATAGAGACTTTCAAAAAATAAAATTGAAGCTGAATATTTTAACCCTTTCCAAAAAATTGCCCTTCCGAAATTTGAGTTGTTTTTTTTTTTATAATAGCGAGTGTAAAGTTCAGCAGGACATTTCAGTCACATGGAAAGAAGAAGCCAAACGATGTAATTAGCTCATTCTGGATAGATTTTTCTTAAGAATAATACATTTTGTTCCACATCTCTGACAAACCAGAACGAAAATATGCAGTTTACCGCAAATCTCTAGAAATGCAAAAAATGGCGCCTGGTGTGAAGCAAAAATGGCTATTTTTAAACGAGTCAGTATAAAATTCTAATAATCTCGATTTTAAAGGGCCAACATATAGGGGTCATCACTGCCAACAATTAAAAATGAAAAATGGTCAAGCAACCAGTGCTGGACCATTTGATATGGCATGACCCAGGGGGGTTTCTGGAGGACACTGCTTGAGGGTCTGGAGACTTGGAACACTGGGCAGGCTGTGGGAGGTGGGGTAAATGGGGAGCAGGCTGTGGGAGGTGGGGTAAATGGGGGGCCGGCTGTGGGAGGTGGGGTAAATGGGGAGCAGGCTGTGGGAGGTGGGGTAAATGGGGAGCAGGCTGTGGGAGGTGGGGTAAATGGGGGGGCCAGCTGTGGGAGGTGGGGTAAATGGGGGGCCGGCTGTGGGAGGTGGGGTAAATGGGGAGCAGGCTGTGGGAGTTGGGGTAAATGGGGGGCCGGCTGTGGGAGGTGGGGTAAATGGGGAACAGGCTGTGGGAGGTGGGGTAAATGGGGGGCCGGCTGTGGGAGGTGGGGTAAATGGGGAGCAGGCTGTGGGAGGTGGGGTAAATGGGGGGCCGGCTGTGGGAGGTGGGGTAAATGGGGAGCAGGCTGTGGGAGTTGTGGTAAATGGGGGGCCTGCTGTGGGAGGTGGGGTAAATGGGGAGCAGGCTGTGGGAGGTGGGGTAAATGGGGAGCTGGCTGTGGGAGGTGGGGTAAATGGGGGGACGGCTGTGGGAGGTGGGGTAAATGGGGAGCAGGCTGTGGGAGGTGGTGTAAATGGGGAGCAGGCTGTGGGAGTTGTGGTAAATGGGGGGCCTGCTGTGGGAGGTGGGGTAAATGGGGAGCAGGCTGTGGGAGGTGGGTAAATGGGGAGCAGGCTGTGGGAGGTGGGGTAAATGGGGGGCCGGCTGTGGGAGGTGGGGTAAATAGGGGGCCAGCTGTGGGAGGTGGGGTAAATGGGGAGCAGGCTGTGGGAGGTGGGGTAAATGGGGGGCCGGCTGTGGGAGGTGGGGTAAATGGGGAGCAGGCTGTGGGAGGTGGGGTAAATGGGGAGCAGGCTGTGGGAGGTGGGGTAAATGGGGAGCAGGCTGTGGGAGGTGGGGTAAATGGGGGGCCACTGTGGGAGGTGGGGTAAATGGGTGGGAGGTGGGGTAAATGGGGGGCAGGCTGTGGGAGGTGGGAAAATGGGGAGCAGGCTGTGGGAGGTGGTGTAAATGGGGAGCAGGCTGTGGGAGTTGTGGTAAATGGGGGGCCTGCTGTGGGAGGTGGGGTAAATGGGGAGCAGGCTGTGGGAGGTGGGGTAAATGGGGAGCAGGCTGTGGGAGGTGGGGTAAATGGGGGGCCGGCTGTGGGAGGTGGGGTAAATAGGGCCAGCTGTGGGAGGTGGGGTAAATGGGGAGCAGGCTGTGGGAGGTGGGGTAAATGGGGGGCCGGCTGTGGGAGGTGGGGTAAATGGGGAGCAGGCTGTGGGAGGTGGGGTAAATGGGGGGCAGGCTGTGGGAGGTGGGGTAAATGGGGAGCAGGCTGTGGGAGGTGGGGTAAATGGGGGGCCAGCTGTGGGAGGTGGGGTAAATGGGGGGCCGGCTGTGGGAGGTGGGGTAAATGGGGCAGGCTGTGGGAGTTGGGGTAAATGGGGGGCTGGCTGTGGGAGGTGGGGTAAATGGGGAACAGGCTGTGGGAGGTGGGTAAATGGGGGGCCGGCTGTGGAGGTGGGGTAAATGGGGAGCAGGCTGTGGGAGGTGGGGTAAATGGGGGGCCGGCTGTGGGAGGTGGGGTAAATGGGGAGCAGGCTGTGGGAGTTGTGGTAAATGGGGGGCCTGCTGTGGGAGGTGGGGTAAATGGGGAGCAGGCTGTGGGAGGTGGGGTAAATGGGGAGCTGGCTGTGGGAGGTGGGGTAAATGGGGGGACGGCTGTGGGAGGTGGGGTAAATGGGGAGCAGGCTGTGGGAAGTGGGGTAAATGGGGGGCCGGCTGTGGGAGATGGTAAATGGGGAGCACACTTTGGGAGGTGGGGTAAATGGGGGGCCGGCTGTGGGAGGTGGGGTAAATGGGGGGCCGGCTGTGGGAGGTGGGGTAAATGGGGAGCAGGCTGTGGGAGTTGTGGTAAATGGGGGGCCTGCTGTGGGAGGTGGGGTAAATGGGGAGCAGGCTGTGGGAGGTGGGGTAAATGGGGGGCCGCTGTGGGGAGGTGGGGTAAATGGGGGGCCGGCTGTGGGAGGTGGGGTAAATGGGGAGCAGGCTGTGGGAGTTGTGGTAAATGGGGGGCCTGCTGTGGGAGGTGGGGTAAATGGGGAGCAGGCTGTGGGAGGTGGGGTAAATGGGGGGCCGGCTGTGGGAAGTGGGGTAAATGGGGGGCCGGCTGTGGGAGATGGTAAATGGGGAGCACACTTTGGGAGGTGGGGTAAATGGGGGGCCGGCTGTGGGAGGTGGGGTAAATGGGGGGCCGCTGTGGGGAGGTGGGGTAAATGGGGAGCAGGCTGTGGGAGGTGGGGTAAATGGGGAGCAGGCTGTGGGAGGTGGGGTAAATGGGGGGCCAGCTGTGGGAGGTGGGGTAAATGGGGGGCCGGCTGTGGGAGGTGGGGTAAATGGGGAGCAGGCTGTGGGAGGTGGGGTAAATGGGGGGCCGGCTGTGGGAGGTGGGGTAAATGGGGAGCAGGCTGTGGGAGTTGGGGTAAATGGGGGGCGGCTGTGGGAGGTGGGGTAAATGGGGAGCAGGCTGTGGGAGGTGGGGTAAATTGTGGGCCGGCTGTGGGAGGTGGGGTAAATGGGGAGCAGGCTGTGGGAGGTGGGGTAAATGGGGGGCCGGCTGTGGGAGGTGGGGTAAATGGGGAGCAGGCTGTGGGAGTTGTGGTAAATGGGGGGCCTGCTGTGGGAGGTGGGGTAAATGGGGAGCAGGCTGTGGGAGGTGGGGTAAATGGGGGGCCGGCTGTGGGAAGTGGGGTAAATGGGGGGCCGGCTGTGGGAGATGGTAAATGGGGAGCACACTTTGGGAGGTGGGGTAAATGGGGGGCCGGCTGTGGGAGGTGGGGTAAATGGGGGGCCGGCTGTGGGAGGTGGGGTAAATGGGGAGCAGGCTGTGGGAGGTGGGGTAAATGGGGAGCAGGCTGTGGAGGTGGGGTAAATGGGGGGCCAGCTGTGGGAGGTGGGGTAAATGGGGGGCCGGCTGTGGGAGGTGGGGTAAATGGGGAGCAGGCTGTGGGAGGTGGGTTAAATGGGGGGCCGGCTGTGGGAGGTGGGGTAAATGGGGAGCAGGCTGTGGGAGGTGGGGTAAATGGGGGGCCGGCTGTGGGAGGTGGGGTAAATGGGGAGCAGGCTGTGGGAGTTGTGGTAAATGGGGGGCCTGCTGTGGGAGGTGGGGTAAATGGGGAGCAGGCTGTGGGAGGTGGGGTAAATGGGGGGCCGGCTGTGGGAGGTGGGGTAAATGGGGAGCAGGCTGTGGGAGGTGGGGTAAATGGGGGGCCGGCTGTGGGAGGTGGTAAATGGGGAGCACACTTTGGGAGGTGGTAAATGGGGGGCCGGCTGTGGGAGGTGGGGTAAAATGGGGAGCTGGCTGTGGGAGGTGGGGTAATGGGGGGACGGCTGTGGGAGGTGGGGTAAATGGGGAGCAGGCTGTGGGAAGTGGGGTAAATGGGGGGCCGGCTGTGGGAGATGGTAAATGGGGAGCACACTTTGGGAGGTGGGGTAAATGGGGGGCCGGATGTGGGAGGTGGGGTAAATGGGGGGCCGGCTGTGGGAAGTGGGGTAAATGGGGGGCCGGCTGTGGGAGGTGGGGTAAATGGGGAGCAGGCTGTGGGTGGTGGGGTAAATGGGGGGCCGGCTGTGGGAGGTGCGGTAAATGGGGAGCAGGCTGTGGGAGGTGGGGTAAATGGGGGGCCGGCTGTGGGAGGTGGGGTAAATGGGGGGCCGGCTGTGGGAGGTGGGGTAAATGGGGGGCCGGCTGTGGGAGGTGGGGTAAATGGGGGGCAGGCTGTGGGAGGTGGGGTAAATGGGGGGCCGGCTGTGGGAGGTGGGTAAATGGGGAGCAGGCTGTGGGATTTGGGGTAAATGGGGGGCCTGCTGTGGGAGGTGGGGTAAATGGGGAGCAGGCTGTGGGAGGTGGGGTAAATGGGGGGATGGCTGTGGGAGGTGGGGTAAATGGGGAGCAGGCTTTGGGAGGTGGGGTAAATGGGGAGCACACTCTGGGAGGTGGGGTAAATGGGGAGCACACTTTGGGAGGTGGGGTAAATGGGGAGCCGGCTTCACAGGTGGGAAACATCCAAGTTCTTCGTAATATAGAAGCACTGCATTATGGGAGATCCTCCTCTAAGTAGGGAAGAAGCACAGGGCAGTGATTGGATCAGCTATAGCTGCTGCTGTGCTGGCCTTGGGATTGTAGAGCATAGCAGGAAAGTGGCTGCCAGGATGGAACCGTAACCGTTTGGACCGTCTTGCAATGACTGTGTCTTACCTGACACAGGTGGGTGGACAGACAGGCTGACATGGTTGTTCAGTGATCCTTTTTTTTTCTTACAGATGGAGAATCCCCCAGAGTGGATCACTCGAGCCCAGGTGGATTCTGGTGAGATCCCGCACTGCAGGATCCATTGCCCTGAGACAGAGAGGATGAGGAGAAAGCTGAAATTCTTTTTCATGAATCCCTGTGAAAAATTCCGAGCGCGCCAACGGAAACCATGGAAACTCTGCCTCCAGATAGTGAAGATTGCCATTGTGACCGTCCAGGTAAGTACGTCCTGCAAAGCACACGGATAGGGATCCCACCAACATGTGCCACGCCATCCTGGCCAATAGATCTCTCCCCCCTACAATCCATTCTGAACGCCTCCGCCAATCTCATCCACCTTAACCGCCACTCTGTCTCTGCCGCTCCCCTCTGCGAGTCCCTTCACTGGCTCTCCATCCACCTCACCCGCTGCTCTGTCTCTGCCGCTCCCCTCTGCGAGTCCCTTCACTGGCTCCCCATCCACCTCACCCACCGCTCTGTCTCTGCCGCTCCCCTCTGCGAGTCCCTTCACTGGCTCCTCATCCACCTCACCCGCTGCTCTGTCTCTGCCGCTCCCCTCTGCGAGTCCCTTCACTGGCTCCTCATCCACCTCACCTGCCGCTCTGTCTCTGCCGCTCCCCTCTGCGAGTCCCTTCACTGGCTCCCCATCCACCTCACCCACCGCTCTGTCTCTGCCGCTCCCCTCTGCGAGTCCCTTCACTGGCTCCTCATCCACCTCACCTGCCGCTCTGTCTCTGCCGCTCCCCTCTCCGAGTCCCTTCACTGGCTCCTCATCCACCTCACCCGCCGCTCTGTCTCTGCCGCTCCCCTCTGCGAGTCCCTTCACTGGCTCCTCATCCACCTCACCCGCCGCTCTGTCTCTGCCGCTCCCCTCTGCGAGTCCCTTCACTGGCTCCTCATCCACCTCACCTGCCGCTCTGTCTCTGCCGCTCCCCTCTGCGAGTCCCTTCACTGGCTCCTCATCCACCTCACCTGCCGCTCTGTCTCTGCCGCTCCCCTCTGCGAGTCCCTTCACTGGCTCCCCATCCACCTCACCCACCGCTCTGTCTCTGCCGCTCCTCTCTGCGAGTCCCTTCACTGGCTCCTCAGCCGCAGCTCTGTCTCTGCCGCTCCCCTCTGCGAGTCCCTTCACTGGCTCCCCATCCACCTCACCCGCCGCTCTGTCTCTGCCGCTCCTCTCTGCGAGTCCCTTCACTGGCTCCTCAGCCGCCGCTCTGTCTCTGCCGCTCCCCTCTGCGAGTCCCTTCACTGGCTCCCCATCCACCTCACCCGCCACTCTGTCTCTGCCGCTCCCCTCTGCGAGTCCCTTCACTGGCTCCCCATCCACCTCACCCGCCACTCTGTCTCTGCCGCTCCTCTCTGCGAGTCCCTTCACTGGCTCCCCATCCACCTCACCCGCCGCTCTGTCTCTGCCGCTCCTCTCTGCGAGTCCCTTCACTGGCTCCCCATCCACCTCACCCTCCGCTCTGTCTCTGCCGCTCCCCTCTGCGAGTCCCTTCACTGGCTCCCCATCCACCTCACCCGCCGCTCTGTCTCTGCTGCTCCTCTCTGCGAGTCCCTTCACTGGCTCCTCATCCACCTCACCCGCCGCTCTGTCTCTGCCGCTCCCCTCTGCGAGTCCCTTCACTGGCTCCCCATCCACTGCAGAATTAAGTTCCAGATCCTTACCCTGACCTGTGTAGCTGTTCCTGCGATAACACATTTCACGGTGACCTCAGCCCTGGTGTCCATTGATACGTTACCCAGTCTCAGCTGGTCCTGAAGCCCCCGTGGCCCCCCCCCCCACAGTTAGCCGGTCCTGCACACTCCCCTGCAGCACCACTCGTTCATGTGATGCCCCCTCTGGTTCATTCTGGGATGCTTTGGCCCGTGGCAGCTCTTGACTCCCTGCTACATGATCACATGCTGGTGATTGTGGTCGTTCATTAAGAGACATGTGACCCTCGTGATCATTCCTCATTCTGGATTTAATGTGTCACTTTGTGCAGTTCCTCTGGGAATGAGCGGCTCTTTCCGCAAGCTTATACTTCATACAGCACGAACCCAGGTCGTACAAACCACTACGTACACAAAATACTCTCCACAACTATAAACCCCAACAGACCTGCAAGCTCACGCGGGAGCGAGCGCTCACTGCCCCGAGGACTGCATCGTATGTAGAGACAACCCACTGTGTCACTATATATACAGAATGCCGTCACCCAATCACTATATACAGTTGTGTTCAAAATGATTCAACCCCCACTGAAATTGAGTGTTTTGGCCAGTTTGACATTGATTTTGATCATTCAGTCATCTTGCTTACAATTAAATCAAAGAGGCACGTGTAGGTCAGACAAATATAACATAACATTTATAATGAAATAAGCACAAATGTCTTTTCTGTGCTCACATCATTATCAGTTTTATTCAACCCCCAAGTGACATTCAATCTTAGTACTTAGTACAACATCCTTTTACAGTTATAACAGCTTTTAAATGTGAAGCATAGCTTGACACAAGTGTCTTGCAGCCATCTACGGGTATCTTCGTCCATTCGTCATGGGCAAAAGCCTCCAGTTCAGTCACATTCTTAGGCTTGCGCACTGCAACTGCTTTCTTTAAGTCCCACCAGAGGTTCTCAATCGGATTTAAGTCAGGTGACTGCGATGGCCACTCCAAAATGTTCCAGCCTTTAATCTGCAACCATGCTCTAGTGGACTTGGAGGTATGCTTGGGATCATTGTCCTGTTGAAAGGTCCAACGTCTCCCAAGCCTCAGGTTGTGACGGACTGCATCACATTGTCATCCAATATCTCCTGGTACTGAAGAGAATTCATGGTACCTTGCACACGCTGAAGCTTCCCTGTACCTGCAGAAGCAAAACAGCCCCAAAGCATGATTGACCCCCGCCATGCTTCACAGTAGGCAAGGTGTTCTTTTCTTCATAGGCCTTGTTCTTCCTCCTCCAAACATAGCGTTGATCCATGGGCCCAAACAGTTCTAATTTTGTTTCATCAGTCCACAGAACACTATCCCAAAACTTCTGTGGTTTGTCCACATGACTTTTGGCATACTGCAGTCGACTCTTCTTATTCTTTGGAGACAGCAAGGGGGTGTATGACGGAATGGAGATGTTGTTCCGCCTGCGGGTGTGCTCAATCTGCGTGACCCCGTCGCTTACCGCTGGCCCGACTACCGAGTGGCGCCCACTCGGCGTCTCGTGCGGCCTGGCGTGACCCTAGGGTAGGGTTAGCGGGCGGTGGAGGGGACCCCTGCCTGGAACCAGTCCGACCACTGAGCCATACAGCACTCAGCGTCCCGAGCAACTGGTTCCTTGTCCTGGCGGGTGTGGGACGCCTGCGGGAATCAGCCCTAGCGGCCGCGGAGAAAGATTCGGATCTTATGGGGAAACGTTTCGGTTCTTAGGTGGGAAACGTTTCCGATCCGGGGGCGGGTATCTCTTCGGATCTTGAGCGGTGGTGGTTCGAGTCGGGAAGGGTTGGCGGGTCGGATCGGAACTGGGGGGCTTCGGATCGGTAGGGAAGGGTGCTTCGGATCGGTAGGGAAGGGTGCTTCGGATCTGGCGGGACCAGTGGGAAGTTCGGGTCTTACCGCAGCTGTCGAGGCGCGGCTCCCGGCGGGGCCGTTCGGTTCGGATCGCTGTATTTCTCCGATCGAATCTTCCTGAGCAGCGCCTCTGCCCTGATGCTCGATGCAGGGTCGGCGCGCTCGATTCGGATCGGATGGGCACCGTATTCTGAGGCCGCGGGGGACACTCAGATCCGAAATACGGCGGAGAATCAAGCCACACCAGACAAAGCTGAATGCACTGCAGGAACTGGGTTTATTGTTTACAGTACAAGCTTTTATTACTTCTTATCATAATTAGAATACAATGGGACTCCTTGCCCGCCCTCCCAGGACCCATTGGCCCTTAGCCTTCAGGGAGTCGCCAATTCGGACCGGATGGTCTGAATCGGCCATTTTACGATTCGAACCGGATGGTTCGAATCGGCCATTTTCCGAATCGAAATTCCAACTGCGCCACAAGGATCGGAAAATGGCGGCGAGCAAGGCAAACACAGGGGAAAATACATTACACCATAACCAACGGGAAAACACTTTATTAACACCACACAATGTCACATCTAAATAAAAACTGGTAAACGGGGTGCGTGCCACCACACCCAAGTGTCCATGTCCCCACTGTCACTGCACCGCCCCTGGCTGAGGGTGCTGGGCCATCCCGTGACAGGGTGCGCCTGGGAGTTCTGGCATGGAGGCCTTCATTACGCAGTGTGCGCCGTATTGTCTGAGCTAAAACTTCAGTACCCACATCTGACAAATCTTTTCTCAGTTCCTCAGCAGTCACACGGGGACTTTTCTCCACTCTACGCTTCAGGTAGCGCACAGCAGTCGAAGTCAGCATCTTCTTTCTGCCACGACCAGGTAGCGTTTCAACAGTGCCCTTTGCCTTGAATTTGCGAATGATGCTTCCTATGGTCTCTCTTGGTATGTTTAACATCTTTGCAATCTTCTTATAGCCATTGCCCTTCCTGTGAAGAGTAATCACCTCTTCTCTTGTCTTCCTGGACCATTCTCTTGACTTCACCATGTTTGTAACCACACCAGTAAATGTCTAGAAGGAGCTGAGTATCACAGTCATTTTAAAGCTGCCTAATTGCTGCTTATTATGCTTTATTGCTGCTCCGTCACATCCACAGGTGTTTTCAATACCTGATTGAAAACACTTGAATGAACCTCTGTTCTTCAGAGTGGTAGTCTTTAAGGGGTTGAATAATTGTGTCAATGAAGAATTCACAAAAGAAACATTTACTACTGTATTACAAAACCAATTGATGTCATTTTAGTTGCATATGGTTCTTTAAAAAGTCCTTGTAGGATTTCATTCTGAATACAATTACAAATGTCACTAAATTCCCTAAAACCCTTTACAGCATTGGGGGTTGAATCATTTTGAACACAACTGTATACAGAATGCCAGAATGCCATCCCTATATACACAGAATGCCATCACTATATATACAGTATGCTGTCACCCAATCACTATATATACAGTATGCTGTCCAGTGGTGTATTTTGGCCTAGGCCTAGGGTGGCACTTTCCAGGGGGCGGCGGCCCGCACCGGGTGGCCCCAACCCTAAAGAAAAAAAAAAACTTTTTTTTTTTTTTTACTTTTGCAAAGTATTTTGCCAGGAAGGATACACTGAGATTTCACTAATTTTCAAGTATGTCCTGGGTAGGCAAGGCCTAGGCTTTCACTTTCCAGGTGGCAGCAAAAAACCTCACCACTAACTAGGTTACTCACAGAGCACCGAAATGACGCCAACATTTTGGTGTTCTGTAGTTCCCTGCACTTAGGAGAATAAAATTTCCCCACCCTGCAGTGAATTCACCATTCACCGCAGGGTCCCCAAAGTGCATGGAGTCGGCCGCTGTATGCTGCCACCGCAAACCCGTGGCCTGCTGTTTTCAAAAGAACTACTGAACGAAAATGTCTGGAATTTACATATAAGATCCTATGATTGATAATAAAAAGTTCTGTTACAGAAAAAGAAGAACTGATATTAAAAAAAAGGGGGGGGGGATTTTGCCAAAAAAATATCTGAAAAATGACTAACAGGTACTAATAAAAAATAATCAATCAATAAAGACTTTTTAGTGCAGATTGAAATAATAAGCTGTTTTTTTATGATATTGCATAAAAACGGGAATATTTTTAACATTGAAACCTATGGGATTCGCCTGAATAAACCTGCTGATTGAAACCACCGAACATCAGGGCATTTCACTGCCATTTCTCTGCTGTTTGGTGTTCTCTGAATCGATTAACCATTACTTCTCTATGGGGATTTGCAATGCCTTCAAACAGCACCGTACTTGCTGGCAGTTCGCCAAACTTGTGTGTGAGCATATCACAGAGCAGTGGTGTACTTAGGGGAGTGGCGGGCCTTCCCAGGTACCAGTGATTATTGGGGTGTCATTAGGGAGTACTAGAAGGTGCCACTGTCACTGTGTGTCAGCTTTGAGCTGTGTTCTCAAACAACGAGCAGCGGAGCCTGGCGTTTGCATACGGAATAAAATCGAATAGAATAAAAATCCCCCTCTCCTCCCTCCATAGCTCCTCCCCTGCCCCGCAGCAGCTCTAGGAGAGGGGAGGGGGATGTGATTTGTGTGCAGAGAGAGAAGATGACAGTAATCGGCAGGTAAAGGGGGGGTATCAGCAGAATATGAAGCCCTGTCTGCTTACTGCTATTTAAAGTGGACCTTTCTTTAACCAGCACTGCAGTGATAGAAATTTGTCATTGAGCTGCCTGGCTCCTGGTGAGGCTGCGTGCGTGCAGGTCACGCTGTCCGGCCAGTCAGGTGGTACTTAGTCTCAGTACTACCTGACTGGCTGAACCACGTGACACGCACGCAGCTGCCCGCCCTTTCGTTAACACGGACTCTCACTCTATTCTGGACTGAACACCCACTGGGAAGGGAATCAAAGCCACGGTGCACCCTCTGGCAGTGGCACCCCACTGCTGACAAGATGGCTCCACGCACAGGCACAGCCACGATCCTAACGTGGCCTGGAGGAACCTCCTGCTGAGTCCGTACACAGTCCCTGCTGACTCTGCACACAGCCCTACCGCGGACGGAGGCCGGTAAATATAGAATAATTAATTGCTGTGTGCTCATATTCACTCGGTTTGCTGGGAGTTTTATTGCAGTTGATTCTGATACACTCATACACACCGCACATTGCATTGCTGAGAGTTTTATTGCTGTGGATTCTGTGATACACACTGCATATTACTGTGAGTTTTATTGCTGTGCAGCTCTGATATGCTCATACACAGTGCCCATTTCTGTGGGTTTTATTGCTGTGCAGCTCTGTGATACACTCATATGCAGTGCACATTTCTGTGGATTTTATTGTTCAACCAATTAGAGCGGCTGTGATCCAGTATACTTGACATGCGTGACTGATCTTTGTAAAAATGCTTGAATTTAAACATTTCATAATTTTATTTATCTCAATAGATACATTTGAAATGGTATACAAAATATACAAGTAGGCACTTGGTATCCACTTTTAAAATAAAGAGAAGAAAAGGCGGAGCTCTAAGAGGAAAAGGTGGAGCTTAAAGAGGAAGGGTGGGGATTAGAAACATAGAAAAATGTCGGCAGATAAGAACCTTTCGGCCCATCTAGTCTGCCCAATTAACCAGGAAGAGGTGTGCCCTTGACAGGAAGGGGTGCCTCAAATTTAAGTTAGGGGGTGCACGAGTTTAGTCAGGCCTAGGGCAGCACAAAACCTAAATACACCACTGATGCTGTCACCAAATCACTATATACACAGAATCCCATCACTATATACATAGAATGTTATCACTATATATACAGTATGCTGTCACCCAATCACTATATACACAGAATGCCATCACTATATACACAGAATGCCATCACTATATACACAGGGCCCTATTACATTCCTCGCGCATTTGGTTTTGCACGCGCCAAGTAGTGTAATCTCTCTCCTGGTATGAAGTGTTATTTGCAAAATCACTTAATAGAATTATTTATAAAGAATCTTTATGTTGTACTCTTGTCCCGCAGCGCAGAGGACGGCACAATCCTCCATCATGTTACATAGTTACATGGGCTGAAAAAAGACATGCGTCCATCGGGTTCAGCCTCTCCCACATAACCTACTGCTGTTGATCCAAAAGAAGGCAAAAAACCCAGTCTGAAATATGTAACATACTGGGAAAAAATTCCTTCTTGACCCCAGAATGGCAGTCAGATTTCTCCTTGGATCAAGAAGCTTTTACCCACATATTAAATATTATAACCCTTAATATTCTGTGTCTGCAGGAAGTCATCCAGTCGTTTTTTAAAAGTCTGTACAGACTCTGACCCAACCACCTCAACAGGCAGAGCATTCCACAGCTTTATTGTTCTCACCGTAAAATAACCCTTCCTATGCCTTAGGCTGGGTTTTCTTTCTTCCAGTCTAAATGGATGACCCCTTGTCCTGTGTATAGTCCTGTTAATGAATAGGTTATCAGACAATGGTTGATAAAGGCCCCGTATATATTTATATAAGGTTATCAGATCCCCTCTAAGGCGCCTATGACGGAATGGGATGTTGTTCCGCCTGCGGGTGTGCTCAACCTGCGTGACCCCTTCGCTTACCGCTGGCCCGACTACCGAGTGACGCGCACTCGGCGTCTCGTGCGGCCTGGCGTGACCCTGGGGAAGGGTTAGCGGGCGGTGGAGGGGACCCCTGCCTAGAACCAGCCCGACCACTGAGCCCTACAGCACTCAGCGTCCCGAGCAGCTGGTTCACTGACCTTGCGGGTGTGGGACGTCTGTGGAGATCGGATCTGCCGCGGAGGAATATCGGATGTGGGAAACGTTTCGGATCGCGGTGCGGGTAACTTTTCGGATCTCGGTGGACGACTCTTCGAATCGGATCGAGGCTGGATGAATCTTCGGATCTGCCGGGATGGGCGAGAGATTCGGATCGCTGTATTTCCCCGATCGAATCTTCTTATGTAGCGCCGCTGCCCTGATGCTCAATGCAGGGTCAGCGCGCTCGATTCGGATCGGATGGGCACCGTATTCTGAGGCCGCGGGGGACACTCAGATCCGAAATACGGCGGAGAATCAAGCCACACCAGACACAGCTGAATGTACTGCAGGAACTGCCTTTATTGTTTACAGTACAGACTTTTATTACTTCTTATCATAATTAGAATACAATGGGACTCCTTGCCCGCCCTCCCAGGACCCATTGGCCCTTAGCCTTCAGGGAGTCGCCAATTCGGACCGGATGGTCCGAATCGGCCATTTTACGATTCGAACCGGATGGTTCGGATCGGCCATTTTCCGAATCGAAATTCCAACTGCGCCACAAGGATCGGAAAATGGCGGCGAGCAAGGCAACAAAGGGGAAAATACTTTACACAATAAACCAACGGGGACACTTTATTACACCACACAATGTCACCTCTAAATAAAAATACTGGTAAAACGGGGTGCGTGCCACCACACCCAAGTGTCCATGTCACCACTGTCACTGCGCGCCGCCCCTGGCTGAGGGTGCTGGGCCATCCCGTCACAGCGCCTTTTCTCTAAACTAAACAGGTTTAAGCTTGTTAGTCTTTCCTCATAACTTAACCCTTCCATTCCCCTTATTAATTTAGTTGCCCGTCTCTGCACTTTTTCTAACGCTATAATATCTTTTTTTAACCCCTTAGTGACCGGGCGGTTTTACACAAATCCGTCTTTTAGTGACCGCTGCTGTTTTTACGTTTCTGCGCTGTTAGTGTTTAGGACAAATTTTCCTCTTAGGCTAGGGTCAGACTGAGGCAGTGCGAACGCGCGTGCAGCCGCACTTAATCACGGCCGCACTAGCAGCAGATGCCGGGCAATGACGGCCAATATACGAAGTACGGTCGCACAAAAGTGCGGCCGCGCAACGCAGGCGGCAAACAAACACATTTTTTCGAGAACGTGAAACCACTAGTACTGAGGTACAGAGTGCGCTGCGTCCGCTAGCGGCGTGTGTGCGTGATTGGGAGACGTCAGACGCTGCTAATGTCCGGCCAACATAACGTCCAGACACAAAAAGAGTTTTATTGATGATCCGTACAAAATCACGGATGAAACTGCGCATCGTATGACCGCTATCACGTATTCCGTGAAAAAATAAGTCCATTCGTTCGAACGCACTTTTTCACGGACAACGTGAAAAATGCGTTAGTCTGACCCTAGCCTTACTCGTTTATTCAACCCACACATATTATACACCCTTTTTCCCGCCATTAAATGGACTTTCTAGAAATACCATTATTTCCATCATATCGAATAATTTACTATAAAAAAAAATATGAAATATGAGGAAAAAAATGGTAAAAACACGCTTTTTCGTAATTTAATCCCCAAAATCTACAACCACCCAAAACGACTCCGGCTAAATAGGTTCAAAATTTTGTCCCGAGACTAGAAATACCCAATTTTTTCATGCGTTTGCTTTTTAACCCCTTCACTGCTGAGACAGTTCACCTATGTGCGCTGCGCTCATTCTGACCATTTTGTGCTAATTATTTTTAGATGACAGCCTAGGTCCTATTTAATTAAACCCCCCCCAGACAATTAAAACCAAACCTGGTCATGTTTGGTATCATTTGAAAGGCCATAATCAGCCATAACCAGCTGCCATGGATCGGGAGATAAAGGGATCCTTAGGATCCCCTTATCTCTACATGGCAGCTAGAGGGTTAACTGGCCCACTGACATCCTCACACATATGGTGAGGTTGTCAGTGGGTGGGGGGGACCTGGAGGCTTGGCTGACATCCAAGATGTCAGCCCCCTCCAGGTTTGAATCGCGTTTTGGCGCCGAAAAGCAATCCGGCGGCGAAACTGTTAATGCCATACACCGCTGGAAAGGGGAGGCTCTCCCCTCTCCAGCGGTGCAAACGGCATCTCCCTAGCTTCAATGGTTGGGAGATAGAGGGCTCCGAAGGAGCCCCCCCTCCCCTCCATTGAAACACATGGGGCACCTTCTGATGACGTCACCACGCAGCGAGGCGACGTCATCAGCCTCGCCTGCCCATGTAAATCACATGGGCAGGCTTCCTCCCTGCCAGATCGCCGTGGGATCCGACGAGGGAGGTGAGTATCGGGCGGGAGGGGGATTTGGCGCCGCTGACGTACCCTGTACGTCCGCGGGTCTAAGGGAGACCCGAGTACAGGACGTACAGGGTACGTCAGAGGTCCTTAAGGGGTTAAGACAGGTGCCTAAAATCACACGTCATATTCAAGGTGCGGCCTGACCATTGATTTATACAGAGGCAAAATTATGTTTTCATCCCGTGAGTGAACTCCCCTTTTAATGCATGCCAATACCTTGCTGGCCTTGGCGGCTGCTGTTTGACATTGCACATTGTTACTTAGTTTGAAGTCTATGATTATTCCCAAATCCTTCTCCTGCTTGGATTTCCCTAACTCCGTACCATTTAGGGTATAAATTGCTTGTGTGTTCTTCACTCCAAAGTGCATAACTTTGCATTTATCTAGATTAAACTTCATCTGCCATTTAAGTGCCCAGTCCCCCAATCTATCTAAATCCCTCTGCAGCGAAGTAACATCCTGCTCACATTGTATCACCTGCACATACTGTAACACCCTGCTCACATTGTATCACCCTGCACATACTGTATCACCCTGCACACAGGGGTGTGGGAATTGTATCGTCTGACGCCCGGGACATGAAGATCTGGGTGCCGGGCGATAGTTTCTTTTGAGATGCAGTCCGGCGGGCTAGAAGCCCGCTGGACTGCGGACTAATTTCAGGGACGCCCCCGATACTGGAAGCCGGCATTGAGCCGGCTTGCCGGCATCCGAGGGGCTTGGGCGGCTGTTCGAATGCTCTATCGGCATTCGAACAGCCGCCCCTGGAGCTCTCCGGCATACTTACCTTCCCGAGCGGCGCCGGGAAAGTTTCCGTGCTTCCGCACGTTGAAGGACCCAGCCGCGATCACGTGGAAATCCCATGTGATCGCGGCTGGGGTTCCTTCAATGAGCGCAGGTGCAAAGACTTTGTTGGCGCCGCTCGGGAAGGTAGGTTTGCCGGAGAGCTCCAGGGGCGGCTGTCCGAATGCCAATAGAGGCATTCGAACAGCCGCTCTATGTCTGGTCTGGGGTCTGAGCTGGGGGCAATATCCATGAGAGCGTGGGGAGCAGTATACCATGAGCTGGGGCATATCCATGAGCTGGGGCATATATCCATGAGCTGGGGCATATATCCATGTGCTGGGGCATATATCCGTGAGCTGGGGCATATATCCCTGTGCTGGAGCATATATCCATGTGCTGGGGCATATATCCATGTGCTGGGGCATATATCCGTGAGCTGGGGCATATATCCGTGTGCTGGGGCATATATCCATGTGCTGGGGCATATATCCATGTGCTGGGCATATATCCATGTGCTGGGGCATATATCCATGTGCTGGGCATATATCCATGAGCTGGGGCATATATCCATGAGCTGGGGCATATATCCATGAGCTGGGGCATATATCCATTGAGGGCATATATCCATGAGCTGGGGCATATATCCATGTGCTGGGGCAATATTCATGAGCTGGGGGCAATATCCATATATCTCGGGGGGATAATACATGTGAGCTGGGGGCATTTTTATGAGGTCGTTCTTCTTTGGAAAGTGGTCACATGACATAAAATAAAAGTATCGGTACTCGTACTCGGTCTTAAAAAAAGTGGTATCGGTGCATCCCTAATATATACATACACACACATATACATAGATACACACAACAAAGTAGTGTTTAAATAAAGGTCTTTATTCATCACATGTATCTGACGCTGCCTCTATAGGCTGTTATGAATAAAGACCAATATTTAAACACTATTTTGTTGAAATTATCAGGACAAGTTGATCGTCCTGAGGGACAAGTAGATTTTTTTTTAAAATTTCCACACCCCTGTGCACATACTGTAACACCCTGCTCATATTGTATCACCCTGCTCATATTGTATCACCCTGCACATACTGTAACACCCTGCACATACTGTAACACCCTGCACATACTGTAACACCCTGCACATACTGTATCACCCTGCTCATATTGTATCACCTGCACATACTGTAACATCCTGCTCATATTGTATCACCTGCACATACTGTAACACCCTGCTCATATTGTATCACCCTGCTCATATTGTATCACCCTGCACATACTGTAACACCCTGCACATACTGTAACACCCTGCACATACTGTATCACCCTGCTCATATTGTATCACCTGCACATACTGTAACATCCTGCTCACATTGTATCACCTGCACATACTGTAACACCCTGCACATACTGTAACACCCTGCTTCATGTATCACCTGCACATACTGTAACATCCTGCTCACATTGTATCACCCGCACATACTGTAAACCCCTGCTCACATTGTATCACCTGCACATACTGTAACATCCTGCTCACATTGTATCACCTGCACATACTGTAACACCCTGCTCACATTGTATCACCTGCACATACTGTAACATCCTGCTCACATTGTATCACCTGCACATACTGTAACATCCTGCTCACATTGTATCACCTGCACATACTGTAACATCCTGCTCACATTGTATCACCTGCACATACTGTAACATCCTGCTCACATTGTATCACCCTGCACATACTGTAACATCCTGCTTCATGTATCACCTGCACATACTGTAACACCCTGCTCACACTGTATCACCTGCACATACTGTAACATCCTGCTCACATTGTATCACCTGCACATACTGTAACATCCTGCTCACATTGTATCACCCGCACATACTGTAACATCCTGCTCACATTGTATCACCTGCACATACTGTAACATCCTGCTCACATTGTATCACCTGCACATACTGTAACATCCTGCTCACATTGTATCACCCTGCACATACTGTAACATCCTGCTCACATTGTATCACCTGCACATACTGTAACATCCTGCTCACCTTGTATCACCTGCACATACTGTACACCCTGCTCACATTGTATCACCTGCACATACTGTAACATCCTGCTCACATGTATCCTGCACATACTGTATCACCCTGCTCACATTGTAACACCCTGCACATACTGTAACATCTGCTCACATTGTATCACCTGCACATACTGTAACATCCTGCTCACATTGTATCACCTGCACATACTGTAACACCCTGCTCACATTGTATCACCTGCACATACTGTAACATCCTGCTCACATTGTATCACCTGCACATACTGTAACATCCTGCTCACATTGTATCACCTGCACATACTGTAACACCCTGCTCACATTGTATCACCTGCACATACTGTAACATCCTGCTCACATTGTATCACCTGCACATACTGTAACATCCTGCTCACATTGTATCACCTGCACATACTGTAACACCCTGCTCACATTGTATCACCTGCACATACTGTAACATCCTGCTCAC
This sequence comes from Leptobrachium leishanense, assembly GCA_009667805.1. Taxonomy (NCBI): domain Eukaryota; kingdom Metazoa; phylum Chordata; class Amphibia; order Anura; family Megophryidae; genus Leptobrachium; species Leptobrachium leishanense. Next base: position 10,710 of record RXON01002037.1, on the reverse strand, counting down.
ATTGTAACACCCTGCACATACTGTAACATCCTGCTCACATTGTATCACCCTGCACATACTGTAACACCCTGCTCACATTGTATCACCCTGCACATACTGTAACTAGGGATGAGCTGTTCGGGTTCCGACGGTTCAGAGTTCGACCCGAACTTTGGCAGTTCGAAAGTTCGCGATTTTCAAACTTTGGGGCGTGTTCGGTTCGGGTTCGAAAAAAAAAAAAGAATTTTGAAAAAAGTATAGAAAATGCTTAAAAAAATACTAACAAATCTAGAAATAAGAGACTCTTTACTGCAGAATATTATAAGCAACGGTTTATTAGATATTGAATTAAAAACTAATGTGTACGTGGAAAGATTATCAACTCTAAATTACCTCTGTTCACAAACGGGTATAACACCAGGTGTTTTTAGTCTGGTAATCAATTTGATACATTGTACAATATACTGAGGGTGGGGTGGTGTCTGCTTCTGATTGAGATTTGAGAATTAATTTCCCTAAAACATCCTAATATGCTGCATTAACTGGTGTTTGAAAAAAATCTAAAGCAATGTTATTTTTCACCTCGGGATTAAACATTCACAGGTTATTCAGAGATCGGTGAAAAGCAGGAGAATAACTGGAGAAGTGAAAATTCTAGGTCAAAATAGCCAAACCAGAAAAATTCTCCCATTTAACTCACTTTCCAAATCGGCTATTTGGTCTAGATTGTTCTCTTCTCCTGCCAGTTCTCTTGGCTTTCACCTCTCTCTCAGGGTTGTTCAGAGAAAGGTGAAAACCAGGAGAATGGCAGGAAAAGAGAACAATCTGGACCAAATAGCCGATTTGGAAAGTGAGATAAGGCATGGGTCAGACTAACGCATTTTTCACAGCGATCGTCAAAAAGTGCGTCCGAACGCATTGCCGTATTTTTTCACAGATTGCGTGAAAACGGTTATACGATGCGCATTTTTGTGCGTGATTTTTTACGGATCCAAACCAGGAAACTTTGGGTGTCTGGACGTTATGTTGTCCGGACATGAGCAGGGTCTGACGTCTCCAAATCACGCACACACGCCGCTAGTGGACACAGCGCACTCTGTACGTCCGTACTAGCGGTTCTGCGTTCTCGAAAAAAATGCGTTCATTTTCCACTTGCGTTGCGCAGCCGGACTTTCGTGCGACCGTACTTCGTATATTGGCCATCGTTTGCTGCTAGTGCGGCCGCGATTAAGTGCGCCTAAACGCACGTTAAAAATTCGCTAGTCTGACCCCAGCCTAAATGGGAGAATTTTTCTGGTTTGGCTATTTTGACCTAGAATTTTCCATTCTCCAGTCATTCTCCTGCTCTTCACCGCTCTCTGAATAACCCTGACAGGGTTATTCAGAGAAAGGTGAAACTCAGGAGAATGACTGGAGAATGGAAAATTCTAGGTGAAATAGCCGAACCAGAAAAATTCTCCCATTTATCTCAATTTCCAAATCGGCTTTTTGGTCTAGAAGTTTCCATTCTCCAGTCATTCTCCTGCTTTTCACCGCCAAAAAATCAGTAAACTCTTTCTGCGTGTCCTAAAACGTCTCTTTTCATACAGACTGCCGCCCCAAGCAGTTGTTTATGGATAGATTAAAGGAAAAGCATTTACCGTCATTTGAAATGTCATTTTTTGTTTTTTACATATTTCTATACATCCTAGAAATCCGTCACTTCACGGGTAGGTTATGGGGACATCCTAGGCACGATATTTGAAGGAATTTTTCGTTTTTATTTTTAACCCTTATTTCATGGAAAACTCACTGTCCCTTTAAAAACGTTTTTTTTTTAAACTTTTTGTCCTTGTTTGCTGTCCCCCAGGGCACTACCCGGACCCCCATACACCTTTTATGGCAAATATCTAGCATATATGCCCTCTTGGAGGACACTCTAAAAAACCGAACTTTCAGCCCCATTGACTTGCATGGGGAGTTCAGGGAACTGGGAAGTTCAGGCTCGAACCGAACTCGGGGTATGTTCGGCTCATCCCTAACTGTAACATCCTGCTCACATTGTATCACCTGCACATACTGTAACACCCTGCTCACATTGTATCACCTGCACATACTGTAACACCCTGCTCACATTGTATCACCTGCACATACTGTAACATCCTGCTCACATTGTATCACCTGCACATACTGTAACACCCTGCTCACATTGTATCACCTGCACATACTGTAACATCCTGCTCACAATGTATCACCTGCACATACTGTAACATCCTGCTCACATTGTATCACCTGCACATACTGTAACATCCTGCTCACATTGTATCGCTCTGCACATACTGTAACACCCTGCTCACATTGTATCACCTGCACATACTGTAACATCCTGCTCACATTGTATCACCTGCACATACTGTAACATCCTGCTCACATTGTATCACCTGCACATACTGTAACATCCTGCTCACATTGTATCACCTGCTCACATTGTATCACCTGCACATACTTCAACATCCTGCTCACATTGTATCACCTGCACATACTGTAACATCCTGCTCACATTGTATCACCTGCACATACTGTAACATCCTGCTCACATTGTATCACCCTGCACATACTGTAACATCCTGCTCACATTGTATCACCTGCACATACTGTAACATCCTGCTCACATTGTATCACCTGCACATACTGTAACATCCTGCTCACATTGTATCACCTGCTCACATTGTATCACCTGCACATACTTCAACATCCTGCTCACATTGTATCACCTGCACATACTGTAACATCCTGCTCACATTGTATCACCTGCACATACTGTAACATCCTGCTCACATTGTATCACCTGCACATACTGTAACTTCCTGCTCACATTGTATCACCCTGCACATACTGTAACACCCTGCTCACATTGTATCACCCTGCACATACTGTAACACCCTGCTCACATTGTATCACCTGCACATACTGTAACATCCTGCTCACATTGTATCACCTGCACATACTGTAACATCCTGCTCACATTGTATCACCTGCACATACTGTAACACCCTGCTCACATTGTATCACCTGCACATACTGTAACACCCTGCTCACATTGTATCACCTGCACATACAATGTGAGCAGGATGTTAAAGTATCACCTGCACATACTGTAACATCCTGCTCACATTGTATCACCCTGCACATACTGTAACATCCTGCTCACATTGTATCACCTGCACATACTGTAACACCCTGCTCACATTGTATCGCTCTGCACATACTGTAACACCCTGCTCACATTGTATCGCTCTGCACATACTGTAACACCCTGCTCACATTGTATCACATGCACATACTGTAACATCCTGCTCACATTGTATCACCTGCACATACTGTAACATCCTGCTCACATTGTATCACCTGCACATACTGTAACATCCTGCTCACATTGTATCACCTGCACATACTGTAACATCCTGCTCACATTGTATCACCTGCACATACTGTAACATCCTGCTCACATTGTATCACCTGTACATACTGTAACACCCTGCTCACATTGTATCACCTGCACATACTGTAACATCCTGCTCACATTGTATCACCTGCACATACTGTAACATCCTGCTCACATTGTATCACCTGCACATACTGTAACATCCTGCTCACATTGTATCACCTGCTCACATTGTATCACCTGCACATACTTCAACATCCTGCTCGTATTGTATCACCTGCACATACTGTAACATCCTGCTCACATTGTATCACCCTCACATACTGTAACATCCTGCTCACATTGTATCACCTGCACATACTGTAACATCCTGCTCACATTGTATCACCTGCACATACTGTAACATCCTGCTCACATTGTATCACCTGCACATACTGTAACACCCTGCTCACATTGTATCACCTGCACATACTGTAACACCCTGGTCACATTGTATCACCTGCACATACTGTAACACCCTGCTCACATTGTATCACCTGCACATACTGTAACACCCTGCTCACATTGTATCACCTGCACATACTGTAACATCCTGCTCACATTGTATCACCTGCACATACTGTAACATCCTGCTCACATCTGTATCACCTTGCTCACATTGTACACCTGCACATACTTCAACATCCTGCTCGTATTGTATCACCTGCACATACTGTAACATCCTGCTCACATTGTATCACCCTCACATACTGTAACATCCTGCTCACATTGTATCACCTGCACATACTGTAACATCCTGCTCACTTGTATCACCTGCACATACTGTAACATCCTGCTCACATTGTATCACCTGCACATACTGTAACATCCTGCTCACATTGTATCACCTGCACATACTGTAACACCTGCTCACATTGTATCACTGCACATACTGTAACACCCTGCTCACATTGTATCACCTGCACATACTGTAACACCCTGGTCACATTGTATCACCTGCACATACTGTAAACCACTGCTCACATTGTATCACCTGCACATACTGTAACACCTGCTCACATTGTATCACCTGCACATACTGTAACATCTTTGCTCACATTTATCACCTGCACATACTGTAACATCCTGCTCACATTGTATCACCTGCACATACTGTAACACCCTGCTCACATTGTATCACCTGCACATACTGTAACATCCTGCTCACATTGTATCACCTGCACATACTGTAACATCCTGCTCACATTGTATCACCTGCACATACTGTAACATCCTGCTCACATTGTATCACCTGCACATACTGTAACATCCTGCTCACATTGTATCACCTGCACATACTGTAACATCCTGCTCACATTGTATCACCTGCACATACTGTAACATCCTGCTCACATTGTATCACCTGCACATACTGTAACATCCTGCTCACATTGTATCACCTGCACATACGTAACATCCTGCTCACATTGTATCACCTGCACATACTAACACCCTGCTCACATTGTATCACCTGCACATACTGTAACATCCTGCTCACATTGTATCACCTGCACATACTGTAACATCCTGCTCACATTGTATCACCTGCACATACTGTAACACCTGCTCACATGTATCACCTGCACATACTGTAACATCCTGCTCACATTGTATCACCTGCACATACTGTAACATCCTGCTCACATTGTATCACTGCACATACTGTAACATCCTGCTCACATTGTATCACCTGCACATACTGTAACACCCTGCTCACATTGTATCACCTGCACATACTGTAACACCCTGCTCACATTGTATCACCTGCACATTACTGTAACATCCTGCTCACATTGTATCACCTGCACATACTGTAACATCCTGCTCACATTGTATCACCTGCACATACTGTAACATCCTGCTCACATTGTATCACCTGCACATACTGTAACATCCTGCTCACATTGTATCACCTGCACATACTGTAACATCCTGCTCACATTGTATCACCTGCACATACTGTAACATCCTGCTCACATTGTATCACCTGCACATACTGTAACATCCTGCTCACATTGATCACCTGCCATTACTGTAACATCTGCTCACATTGTATCACCTGCACATACTGTAACATCCTGCTCACATTGTATCACCTCACATACTGTAACATCCTGCTCACATTGTATCACCTGCACATACTGTAACATCCTGCTCACATTGTATCACCTGCACTACTGTAACATCCTGCTCACATTGTATCACCTGCACATACTGTAACTTCCTGCTCACATTTATCACCTGCACATACTGTAACATCCTGCTCACATTGTATCACCGCACATACTGTAACATCCTGCTCACATTTATCGGCCAGGACTCAGATTTGCCGTTACCACCAGCTTTCAAAGACGTTAAAATTATGCGCGCAAACGCTGTGCGTTTACATTTTGCACATAGATTGTAATACCATCCGCGTACCAGCGCACAACCGCATTGCACTCACAATGTTAAGTATAGGACGCGCGAAGTACAGTAAACTTGCGCGGCGTTCGCACAGGTTCACCCGCGGTAGACGTATACGCGCGTTTGTTGCGCTGACATTGTAATACGACGTTCAGTGCAAAGGGTTTTGCCCCTCGCGTTAATGCGGTTTTGCGCGGGCGCAAACGTATGCGTGAAGATTGTAATAGGGCCCTTTATCTTTAAATCTCTAGCTTTATTCTAAGAGCTTTAAAATATACTAAAGGGGAAGTGAAACAGCATTCATGGGCAGATTAATTAGAATTTACATAACCTATAGGTATAGTAGGCTTAGCTCAACAGAGCCGCCAACCTAGAAAAGAATTGGAAAAGGCATCTAAGATTTTCCACAGGGTTCGAATTTCAAAAATTGATAAATTACTAGTAAAATAAAAAGTATGCGCCGCTGTATGTTTTTACGTATACGATATGGAGTTCTGAATTTATAAAATGCTGTTTCTGAATTTTGTAATATTCACATGTTATCACCATCAGTCGCAGGAAATGTACTTGGAAATATGTGTTGTTGTGTTGTTTTTTTTAAATCTTATTTTAGGATTTGTTTTCCCTACAGATATTTCCTGATGCAATCCTGCTGGGCTTTTGATTCTAGGAAAAGACCATCTTTCCCACAGCTTGTTTCCTTTTTAGGATATCAGATCTCTAATACGGAAGCTACGGTATGTAATAATGCCTGAAGATTGGAATAACTTCTCTTGTGCTATGTCAACCACGACGTGAAACCACTATTTGTGTTTTTTATTAGAAAATAAAATTAGCACAGGGGTTATATATCGAGCAACGGTTGGGTGAAGAGGCCACCATTAAGGCTAGGGTCAGACTAACGCATTTTTCGCGTTGTCCGTGAAAAAGTGCGTTCGAACGAATGGACGTATTTTTCACAGAGTACGCGATAGCGGTCATACGATGCGTATTTCCGTCCGTGATTTTGTACGGATCATCAATAAAACACTTTTTGCGTCTGGACGTTATGTTGGCCGGACATTAGCAGCGTCTGACATCTCCTAATCACGCACACACGCTGCTAGCGGACGCAGCGCACTCTGTACGTCAGTACTAGTGGTATCACGTTCTCGAAAAAATGTGTTTGTTTAACGCTTGCGTTACGCGGCCGCACTTTTGTGCGTACATCGTACATGTACTTCGTACATTGCCCGTCATTGGCTGTCATTTGCTGCTAGTGTGGCCGTGATAAAGTGCGGCTGCACGTGCGTTCGCACTGCGTTCATCTGACCCCAGCCTAAATTAGTAAAAAAAAACAAAACACAGCAATTCAAAAAAGCAATTAGGGGTGTCTGAAATGTAAAATTATAGATCTAGACATTAATAATTACAAGTCAAAATATTATTTTCTAAATGCACATAATTCATTTTTTCTTCTGTAATTGTACATTTAATTACAACAATAAGTTAGTTTCAAAACTATAATTTAAGGGGTTATTCATAAAGCAAAGCTTTGCACTTCGGTGATTCTGTTTCGCCGAACGTATGGTGAATTCACTTTTCCCCATGAAAAAGTTGGAGAACGTCACTGAAGAGCAGTGAACTGGCCTTGGCAAAATCCACCAGGCTGAAGAAAAAGAAAATCGTCACTCTCCTATTCTCCTAATAGGTGTTTAAACCAATAAAATGTATTAAAAGTGTCTAAATAATAAAAAAGGTCTGTTACAGAATAAAAATAAACTTTTTAAAAAATGGGAAACAAATATATCTTCAAAAAAATACAAAAAGGTGTTCAAAAACAAAATAAAAAGACTTTTTGCTGAAAAATAAAAAGAATAAACAGTAAAAAAAAAATATTTTATTACATTGAAACCTATGGGATTCCCTTTTTAAAATCTGTCAAACTGAATCACTGAAAATCAGGGCATTTCAATGACAATTCGGTGCAGTTTGGCGTTCTGTGAATCATACCTTCTCAATGGGACAATTTTGCAGCCGCCGTAGATCGAACTGCGGTGAACCCTCTCCGTATTTCGCCGTCTATTTGCCAGTATTTTGCGAATTGACAGTTTAGTGAATAGACGAACTGCCACGAAACTGCAACATACGGTGAAATTCATTGTTCGATGCCCTTCGGTGACAAGTTTGGTCCTTTGTGAATAACCTCTTTAGTCAATCATTGTTTCTGAGCTTAGAGAACAGTTGTGGAAATAAAATCCCACTACATGAAAATGATGTTCCCAGACACGCTACAACGTTTCACCACCAACACCCTGGATCCTTAGGCAAAGGAAACATGCAGGAACCACATAGAAAAAGTAGAGACAGCAGTGTATTTCTTCAAAAGGTGCACTAGTGTCACATGTGTTTAATACATGAGATGAGCAAAAAACAAACATTTCGGGTGTGGATCCCTTCTTCAAGTGTCATGGCCATTACAGCTCCCATCCGGCATGGTATAGACATTAAGGGATCTATCACCTCCTTCAAGCTAACACTAGCTTCAGCGTTATCTTAAAGGAGATCATAGCGCTGTGCCCACATCACATTCGAACCGCTAACGGGTTAAAAGAACGTTAACGCTCGTTAATTTGCGTTTCGTAGTGCGAGTTTACTGTACTTTGCGCTCCTCCTTATACCTAACATGGGGAGCGCAAAGTGAAAGCACAGATTTACCGGCTGGGTGGGGTAGAGGTAACATCACTGCTCTGCGTGGAGAGAGCCTGTGGAGACACAGGTTCGATCACGGCCAGAGCACCTCTCCAGTAAGTGTCCTTGGGCAAGACACCTAACAGTACATACTCGCCACCCAGGACATACTTGAAACGAGAGAAATCTCAATGTATCCTTCCTGGTAAAAATCCTTTCTCCAAAAAAATAATCACTTGGTCCTAACGCTAGTTACTAAGAGCTGGCGTTAACGAAAAAGTTACCAACTCAGAGGTGTAGGTAACGGATTGCGCTGCTGCAGAATCCGTTACCTGCAGCTCAACCCCCCCCCAAAAAAAATCACATACTCACCTCTTATCCTGCGGAGGGAATGGTGGCCTGATACGCTGCTTCTGGCCGTCAGGAGCAGAGTGCACTGGGGGAGGAAATTCCCCTGTCTCCCTCCGCGATCACTCCGCTGGTCGGCAGGAGAGGTGAGATCCTGCCAGTCATGTGATTCCTATGGACACAATGAAGGGGATGCTGGGGACGGCGATGTAGCGCTGCCCCCAGCATCCGCGAGCTTAGCGATCACTAAGGGGCAGGCTGCCGGACTCGGTGCCTGCCCCGCAATCTGCTAGGGAAACCGGATGCTACGGGGAAATTAGCGACCGCTAATTTTTCCCCTTGGCGTCCCAGTTTTAGCTTAGAGCACACGATAGTGCCCTACCTAAGCTTGTCCACATACCCCACATGGACTGTACTGCCCACTAATGGGGACTGTGGGGGACCAGTGAGAGGTCTCTATATTTCATTATCAACAACTGGGTAGCAATAGTTACTCAGACGCTAATATTTAACCCCAGGTGTTCCACACCACACAATCGGGAAATGAATGAAAAAAATTCATGTTGTGTTTTTCATACTTTTTGTCCATGTGGAGTTTTGAGTCTTTATCTGGACAAATCTACAAATTAGCGAAAACGTGACTGAATCCTAACTCACCTATAAATTATCGCACATGTTTACTTGTGTCATATTTAAGAAAACTAACATTTTCCAAAATTGATTGTTTCTCTTTGTTTCGCATATTCCAACAAAAAGCAGCATGATGTCCAATAACATGACATAATATGACATCATAAATAATGACTTGCTTCTCAGACTATGACCATGCTTTGTTTCTCTCTCTTTCAAGCAAATGTATCAACATATGGATCAAAGCAGAGACATGGCCATTCTAAAGAAAAACACCCTAAACAAAGTCACCTCAGAAGAATTGCCTCTTATTTAGTGTGTGGGGAGTCCAGAAACTCTTCCTTGACATTAAGTAACATTTGTTTATACAAACGTATGTATACTTCATTATGACTCGCTCACCAGTTTGGCATCTACAGCATTAATAAAAGTCAGTCCAGACATGGAAAGCGACAACATCTGTGAAAGAAATTTGCATATTAACGCTTTTAAAGACTCGTTATTTGATTCTACATATTATTGTCACTGTTATTTAATTGATTTTTCTTTTACTGGAATACTGTCATACATTGTCTTGTTCCACAAAACAAACGCACATTTAAGATCAGGTCTAGACTACTGAGGCTTCAGCAAACGTAACTGATCATATATTCTGAGGGCGATGTAAAAAGGGCAAAGACCGAGGAATACGGAATCAAAGGGTTAATTCAGCACTCTTTTGTACCAGATTGTTATTGTTACCAACTTTAGTATGACGGTACCACGTAGTAGCACCAATGAAATCTATGAGCAGACCTAAAAGATGCGGTAGTTATATTCTAAAAATTCAGATTACAGTAATCTGACATTTCAGCTGTCAGGTCGAGCAGGAATTTGTGGGAACGCAGTTCTTCCGCCATTTTCCCTTTTTGGCCACACACGGGGGAAATTTTTATTTAGTTCCAATCATCCATTTCCTTATTAAGTCACCATCAGAAATATATAATATGTGTTCAAGGGTCAAGTCCTTAAAAATAAGTACAGGAACTCACAAAAGTTTCACGAGCGGCTCATATTCCAGCTGAGGTGGTGATAGGGAGCTGTTGGCCCTTAGCGACTGTCTATTACCGGCTTTATTATCTGTGAGCTGTGCATACAGCAAGAGAAGGCAGTGGATAATACCACCCTCTGCATCCACCAGTTCATATTATTTCTCCCCCCTGGCCATTACATTC